>JBBBDQ010000909.1:2135000-2185000 GCA_037127315.1 Ascarosepion bandense | reverse complement strand
AAAAGCAAAACTTGAGGTCGACTTCCGCGGAGAGAGGAAGACGTTCACCCCAGAGGAGATCAGTTCGATGGTATTGAACAAGATGAAGGAGACTGCAGAGGCGTATCTCGGCTGCCAAAGTGACAGACGCAGTGGTCACTGTTCCTGCATATTTCAACGATTCACAGAGACAAGCAACAAAAGACGCGGCCGCCATAGCCGGTTTGAACGTGCTGAGAATTGTGAACGAACCAACGGCTGCAGCTCTGGCCTATGGCCTGGATAAGAACCTTACGGGCGAGAAAAATGTGCTGATTTTCGATTTGGGTGGAGGTACGTTTGACGTGTCCATCTTAACGATAGACCAGGGTTCACTGTTCGAGGTCAGGTCAACTGCTGGCGACACACACTTGGGAGGCGAGGACTTTGACAATCGACTCGTTGATCATTTCGTCGGAGAATTTAAGCGTAAACACAAAAAAGACTTGAAGAACAATCGACGTGCTCTCCGTCGTTTGCGTACGGCGTGCGAACGCGCCAAACGGACATTGTCGAGTAGCAGCGAAGCGAGCATTGAAATCGATTCTCTTTACGAAGGAATCGACTTTTACACGAAAATCACGAGGGCACGCTTCGAGGAGCTTTGCTCAGACCTATTTCGATCGACTTTAGAACCAGTTGAGAAGGCGCTACGAGACGCTAAACTCGACAAGGCCAGCATCGACGACATTGTTTTGGTCGGTGGATCGACACGCATCCCCAAGATCCAGAAAATGCTGGAAAATTTTATGAACGGAAAGAATGCCAGTAAATCCATTAACCCTGATGAAGCCGTTGCCTACGGTGCAGCTGTGCAAGCAGCCGTACTCAGCGGAGATGAAACAACTAATATTAAAGACGTGCTGCTTGTCGACGTGGCTCCATTGTCCCTTGGAATCGAGACAGCTGGTGGAGTAATGACTAACATTATCGATCGTAATACTCGAATTCCAACTAGGGCTTCGAAAGTGTTTACCACTTATTCAGATAATCAACCCGCTGTAAGCATCCAGGTATTCGAAGGCGAGAGAGCCATGACCAAAGACAATCATTGTCTGGGACGTTTTGATCTGTCAGGCATTCCACCTGCACCAAGAGGAGTGCCCCAAATCGAAGTCAGTTACGATCTGGACGCCAACGGAATTCTCAGCGTGTCGGCCGTTGATAAAAGCACTGGGATATCAAATAAGATCACCATCACCAATGATAAGGGACGTTTGAGTAAAGAAGAAATCGACAAGATGGTGGCCGATGCAAAGAAATACGAAGAAGACGACAAAAAGCAGCGAGAACGAGTAGACAGTAGAAACCAATTGGAAAATTATGTGTTTTCTGTGAAACAATCTCTGACAGATGCTGGCAATGGAAAGTTGTCAGCAGATGAGAGCAATCTGCTCACTAACACATGTGATCAATGTCTCCAGTGGATCGACAACAACGGCTTGGCTGAGAAGGAAGAATTCCAACACAAATTAGAAGAAATCCAAAAAGTCTGTTCACCCCTCATGTCAAAGTTGCACACTGCTTCGTCGTCAAATAACAAATCATCACAAGGACCCACCGTAGAAGAAGTCGATTAGTCGACAATCGTCAACTCTTTTCATGGACTTTGTAAAGACTGTAATGATTTACATTAAATCATTGTTCATATTTATTTATTTTTCATTGCATTTAAGTGAAAGCGTATGATATTTTAAGTAGACATCGAACTGAAAATGCTAATTTTCTCATTCAATTTATATCATTGTACATCCTAAAGAACAAAATGACTGTGATACATTTATGTAAATTTATGTAAATTTTTAAAAGAATATATTTCTATTTTATTTTAAATCCGTGTTTCTTGTTTTTTTGGGGGCGTTTTTTTCAATTGATACTCATTTCAAGTGACTGACTTTTCAACAATTTGACCTGATTTTATGTCATCATATACAAATAGATTTACACAAATATAATTTTAAACAGAATTTCCCCAAAATATATGTTGTTTGTTGATTGACATAAAATCAAGTAAATACAAAAGATGAATGATTTGTATTTTACAGCTTATTAATATTTTGTGTGTTATTTAAAGTCGAAAATTATTTCAGATTGTGCGAAGACATTTTTTTTTTTTTGCGAGCGAATAGTTCAATATGTATTTTTCTTTGTATTAAGAATATCAATGGGTATGAAGTGGATACGGAGGACGACTTCTGGTTAGTCAGCTCTTCATCTATCTAATCCACTCGACATTGTGGGGTGAGGAATAAAAAATAAAAAAAATATATTTTAGAACCTTGACTGAGACAAGACCGTCTCTCACCAATTTTGGAACACTACTCAAGCATGATACAAGGGTTCTCAGGGAAAAGATGCGTGAAGAAAATAAGAGATGACAATTGAAATTGCATTTAAATTCTTGGAGATTGTAATTTTCATAGAATATTGAAGGAATTTCCTCAGGTGGGAAGCGCGAAAAAAGAAGCTGTTAGAGTAGAAGTTGGGATTATATTTGATTGGTTTCATTGTAAAATAGTGGGACATAGTTGCCAGTCTGGTAGCTCGAACAAAGCCATGCAGAGGGAGTGAAACTCATCGGAAGCCTTGAAAGTATTTACAGATGAGACAAGGGGAAGCCACATTACGTCGGTGAGAAAGTGACTAGAGCTGAGTTCCCAAGCCGCGATCAATTACATTGCAGATTCTCTCTTGGATTTTGTCAAGAACTCAGAATACCAGGGGCACCCAACCACATATGGCAGCAGATGGGAGATTTATATATGTGCAAGAAGAATTCAGACCTTAAAAACTTCCTGGCCCTAAACAATGAACCGACCTTCCTAGAGGACTATTTAGCTAGGGATTCACTGTAGTAATTTTTTTGAAAGAATATATTTCTATTTTATTTTAAATCCGTGTTTCTTGTTTTCTTTCAATTGATACTCATTTCATCTGACTGACTTTTCAACAATTTGACTTCACTTCATGTCATCAAATTTAAATAGATTTACACGAATGAATTCTAATTAGAATTTCCCCAAATGATATGTTTCTTGTCGATTGACATAAAATCAAGTAAAGTCAGTTGAAGATTGATTTCTATTTTACAGCATATCAACCTTTTTTGTGTCATTTAAAGTCGATTTAAGATTGTGAGAATAACGTTTTCGGCGAGTGAATATTGCAATATGTATTTTTTCTTTGTTTTGAGAATAACAATGGGTAGAAATTGGATACTTAGGACAACTTTTGGTAAGTCAGCTCTTCAGCCATCAACTCATCTCGACGTTGTAGTTTGGAAAATAAAAAATGTAAGCTTACAATACCGTCTCCCGGTCGGACTATAACTAAAACAGGACTTTTAAAACAGGACCAGTATAATTTATTATACTGGTATTTATTTATATAGACCAGTATAGTTTGTATTTATTTATTATAGACCAGTATAGTTTTGTGGTCATAGAATGCAAAAAAAAAAAAAAATGCCCTGTCCCCTACCCCCGCTGTATTCTGCTTTGTTGGTGAAGAAATAATTGAATAGACTGGAAAACGAGGGAAATATTGAAAAGTTTACTGAACCAACTGATTACTGTGCACCTCCTTATAGTCCGTCAGTCAGTTAAGGGCCATACGTGATACACGCTTTGGACGATCATGTCTCGAAATAGGCATCACTGACTGAGCAGAAGATTACCCCGCAAAAGGTTGCCATTGCTTTCTGCGGTAGACTGGTTGCCAGCCAACGTTATACAACCCAATCTGTCCTGTTATTTATCTTATATCTCGAGGGAAGACACGGATTAATACCTTTTCTAGAGGTATTTGTGCGTAAGTGAATGCAAGGAATTCAACTGGAATTCGAACTCGGCACCCCAATTTGTCGTTCCGAGTCGATATCCACTGCACAATATCGAGGTAAAAATATATATTTCCCTTCTCTATGGATGTCCATTGTATCATAGAAAAAAACATTTTTTATTCTTAGTTGAATCACACACCTGACGTGGTCAAGAATTTTTTTTTTCTTTACTCTACGACTTTATGCATTCGTCAAAATCTTTCTTTTTTTTTTCTTTTTTTTTTTTTCTGTTTTCATTAATTTTATTATTGATAACCACAAGGTAAACAGTCACACACGTCTTGATGCTCTAAAAGTGTTTCTTTGAGGAAATTTTCATTCAATGGGAATGTCATTGGGTTGAAATCACGCTTGGGCAATCATGTCTCTTTCGAGATATGACTGACTGGGTAGAAGATTATCCCGCAGTAGGTTGCCATTGCGTTCTGGGGTAGACTGGTTGCCAACCAAGGCTTTAGAACCCAATCTGTCCTATTATTTGACTCATAGCTAAAGGGAGTAAAGATGTATTTGATTATATTATTAAGTAGTAATTAAGGGGGGATCAGTTTATTACTTCATAACAATAGAAAATCGATCTCCAAATTTATGCCCAGTATCAGCTTTAAGTATGTTGCCAACTATTACATTCTGTCAGTCAGTTCAGTGCCATACATGAAACACGCTTGGTCAATCATGTCTCTTTCGAGATATGACTGACTGGGTAGAAGATTATCCCGCAGTAGGTTGCCATTGCTTTCTGCGGTAGACTGGTTGCCAGCCAATCTGTCCTGGGAAAGGTATTAAACCATCTCTTCCCTCCAGCTATGGGTTATTTATTGCCTGTAATACCTTTTTCTTTCAACAATTTATTGTGGTTATTTATTGCCTGTAATACCTTTTTCTTTCAACAATTTATTGTTGTTTTTTGTGTCTAGTAATACTTTTTTCTTTTCAAGTGTCAAGATTCGTTGGGATTTGTTTTTTTAAGGGCAGGCTCCCCAAGTCCTTCCCTGTTATTTAACCCATAACTGGAAGGAAGGGAAGGATTAATACCTTTCATTAGGGTACCGGTGCTTAAGTGAATGCAGGGTATTCCACTGGATTTCGAACTCGGTTCACCGACTTCTCTTTCCGAGCCGATATCCACTGCATCACAACGCACATCAGTCACTAAACGCTTACAGCACCTGGTATTCCCAAGCGGTCACCCATCTAAGTAGTAACCAGGCTCAACGTTGCTTAACTTCAGTGATCGAGCGAGAACCGGTGTATTCAACGTGATATGGCCGTAAGCCCTTACAGCATGTCAAAAGGTGGTTAATTAAGACTTATAAGGTGAAGATTTGTAGAATTTTCATCCAAATTCTTGAATTCCCCTTGTTTCATAAAAACATAAAAATAGAAGCAATGAAAAATTTTCTGATGATTTCTCCAGTGCATTTTGCAAACTATTTCGCCTAATTTTCTCAAAACCATCTCTAAATAAACCAATGTCAATTTCTTGTTACGTTTTAAAACTGGACTTTCAAAATATCTTGAATATCACAAAAAGTTACCTTATCGTAATGTTCAGGGCGTCCCTAAAATCTGGACACACATGCAAAAATGAGTATTTTCAAGGAAAGCTATTTTCAATACGATATTGTTGAATTGGACTCCTAACAAAGAACATCTTCAGTAAGTTTTCCATCATTTGTGATGTAAGTGTTGATTAGTCACTCAAGTGCCATAAGTTATACACGCTTGGGCGATCATGTCTCGAAAGAGACATCACTGACTGAGCAGAAGATTATCCCGCAGTAGGTTGCCATTAATTTCTGTAGTAGACTGGTTGCCAACCAAAACTATAAAACCAAATCTTTCCCGTTATTTAACCCATAACTGGAGGGAAGAGATGGATTAATACCTTTCCTAAGGATATTTGCGCGTAAATAAATGTAAGGAATTCAAGTGGAATTCGAACTCGACTCCTCGACTTGTCATTCGAGCCGATATCTACTGCACCACAACGAACATCCGCAATCTATTATTGTTTTTTTTTTTCATTTGAATGTGATTATTCACGGTATTTGCCGTATAAATTAAAATTACGTTTATTGGCAATATCCTAAATTTGAAGTTTATTCGCCTCACCTCTAGGCCTGTCTGTATCCATGGCGTCTTATAATTTTCACCCATGCTTTTGGGAAACCGATATCTTCCTTCGTAAATGTGGTTGTTAGGACTAGATTTAATGTCGATCTGTTTTGGAGGTGACAATTATCTCCAGTATCAATAAATTGAACTTTCAGATGTCTTAGTTGTACTCTTTAAATGATGAAAACGTCAGTGAGTCGATGTTATGTCACCGTTTTTCTGGAAAGCCTGGAAGAGATGACATTTGTGCTGTCTAATATGCTATTATTAAACTGTATAATGTTCTATGTGTGGTCGCCATTTTATGTAGTGACAGGTGACTATTTTATGTCGTGATCAGCATTTTGTAGAGATCAGAATTCCTCTGCTTGTTCCTTGCGTGGTTGCCATTTGTGTGTAGTGAAAAGTTTGAAAGGCACTGTAGCGATGGGTAGGATCTAGCGACATTGAAAGTAGCGTCTATTGAACAGATGTAGATGCTCATCCCTTGTTCCCTGTTTAGGATGTCGTTTCCGGCTTTCTCTTTTCCAATCCTTTCACTTTTCTTTTTTTTTCTTTTTTTTTTTTTTTTTTTTGCTTATTATTTTTTTTTCTTCTCACTTGGAGTAGATAGACTAAACTATCGCCCGGTTCACACTCCACCCTCGTCTATTGAACAGGTGTAGAGGCTCATCCCTTGTTCCCTGTTTAGGATGTGGTTTCCGGCCTTCTCTTTTCCAATCTTTTCACTCTTAGGTATCCCCCTGCACATCAGTGGCGTTACCGCCTTGTTCGGAGTGATATGATTAAAAAAAAAGTTCTTGTCGATAGAAAAGGTTTCTCGTTTGCATATATAAATGTAGAATTTATTTTTAGAGAAAATAACATACTATTTTTGTGTGTATAGGGTAATGAAATTGTGATTATCAGAATTCTTTTTGTGTTCTTTGCGGAGTCACCATTCATGTAAGGTTTAGAATTCTTCTGCGTGTTCCTTGCGGGGTAACCGTTCATGTAGGGTTCAGAATTTCATTTCGTGTTCTTTGTGGGGTCACCATTATGTAGGGTGCGTCGGTTATGCTGAGTACAAAGCCATTTCACAAACGTAGCCGACAATACTCGCATTTAAAAGATATTATCAGGTTGAAAGTTGGAAGTGCTTGTAAATTAAATGAATAACAAATTTGTAAGAAGTAAAATGTTCAAATAGAAAATGTACGTAGTTAATTAATTTGTAAGAGTTAAATGTTCAAAGAGAAAATGTACGTAGTTAATTAATTTGTAAGAGTTAAAATGTTCAAAGAGAAAATGTACGTAGTTAATTAATTTGTAAGAGTTAAATGTTCAAAGAGAAAATGTACGTAGTTAATTAATTTGTAAGAGTTAAATGTTCAAATAGAAAATGTACGTAGTTAATTAATTTGTAAGAGTTAAATATTCAAAGAGAAAATGTACGTAGTTAATTAATTTGTAAGAGTTAAATGTTCAAAGAGAAAATGTACGTAGTTAATTAATTTGTAAGAGTTAAATATTCAAAGAGAAAATGTACGTAGTTAATTAATTTGTAAGAGTTAAATGTTCAAAGAGAAAATGTACGTAGTTAATTAATTTGTAAGAGTTAAATATTCAAAGAGAAAATGTACGTAGTTAATTAATTTGTAAGAGTTAAATGTTCAAAGAGAAAAGGTAGTAAGGAGTTAAATATAGTTGTAAGTAGCATAATGTGTGTGTATAAAAGGTTAACAGGTTACTAATAAAATCTGTTTGATATATCCCGAAAAGGAATACAGTATAAAATGATCAGTTGAATAATAATACAGATTTATTGTACTAAGGTACAGGTTGGAGCGGAATCGACTATCGAGTAGTGAATGCCTTCGCCTAAGACCTTCCTGTATTTACTAGCCTTCCCACGCAAGGCCAGATGTGACACATGGTCATTTTATAGTGGGTATTCCCGGCCATATAGCCGGGCCAAAAAATATATGTCTATTTTTCCTCAGTCGTGGTTCTACCCTTCGGCGGAACCACGACTGGGTTTGTGCTCTCTGCTCGGAAGCAGAGAGCGCCCTCTACCCGAAAGCAGAGAGCTGACAGTGTCATAGAGCAGTCAGGCGAATGCCTAAGACCTTCCCCTCGTCGTACCGCTCGTTATCGTCTTTTATAAAGTAGAGCATTCTATTCTCGGGGATGGCAGGATGTTCCACTATAACACTGTTCCATTCCTTTTTATGGCCGGCGAGAAAGTGAAAAGGAAGGTGAAGCAATAAAGGAGATTGTACTTATCGGACTTTAGTTTTTAGGAGTCAGCTGAAGATTATTTTTTTGTTTCTTTGACGGCGAGTGAGTGAAGACGAAGAAAGAAAAATTGGAAGGAGAGAAAGAACGTATGCATGTCACTTTCGGCGTTCTGAAATTTCTCCCTTACATTGTGACGAGGTACTTATCAGTTTTCTCCTCCAATCGGACTGTCTTTGACCGGCCAAGAGACGTAGCTAAGTACTTAGATCAGGTCACGTGATCGGCTCGAACCGCATAGCCATTTTTTAGGTGTTAATATTTGACCGGGGTTATCGTTCAACTTGCTATTATCTATCCAATCACAATCCGGAATCTTAATTTTTCACACCGGCTTGTGAAATTTGCCTTGGTCTGGTTTTTCCAAAATGTTTTCAGTATTTCTAATCCGATTTTGCATGTGTGCAATTTTACTTTTTGCATTTCTGTTGATTGTTGGGTTATATAGGAAAGAAGATAGACGCAAGTTGAGTTTTCACAAGAGCTGAAAATTTAAGCATAGACTTGTTTTGTACAATAACTATATAGATAATCATGGACTTAGTTTAGACCAATGTTTTTCTAAAATTTTTAAGCAAGAATCACATTTTATAGATAATCATGGACTTAGTTTAAACCAATGTTTTTCTAATATTTTTAAGCAAGAATCACATTTTGTAGATAATCATGAAATTAGTTTAAACCAATGTTTTTCTAACATTTTTAAGCAAGAATCACATTTTATAGATAATCATGGACTTAGTTTAAACCAATGTTTTTCTAATATTTTTAAGCAAGAATCACATTTTATAGATAATCATGGACTTAGTTTAAACCAATGTTTAATAAGAATATTAAAGAATATTAAAAAAATATTCGCAAGAATAATATTTTTCATTGGGAACCATTGTATCTACGTGCAATAAATTAAACAAACATTATTAAATCGGTTCACACACACATAATTTTTAGAATCAAGTTCAAGTATATATTTCTGAATCGCTATTACCGTAAATTTTGGCGTACAGGTCGACTTGTTGTATAATATTTGTAGCTAAAACTGTTGAGTTGTGTCTATATTTACTGCATAGATTGTTCCCCAAATATACGGTAGGCTACACGCGACCCGAATCTCTGGTCCATAATGTTAAGCTGGAAAACTCGACTTGTACGCCGCAGTTTACTGTACATATGTCTAGGAAATTCCGTAATCGATATTTTTTATAATCAAAATCTGAAATTGGAATTCCAAACAAGACTAAAATAAAAATAAAGAAAACATAGGTGACATTGTTAAATAAATCATTTGTTCTTACAACCATATACACATGGATTCAAAAGTATTAAAACAGTTTTAAGTTTTAGGCAGTTTAGAGTGAATCTGTAATTTTGAAAAGACTTTTATAATACTTGTCCGATAGAAAAATGAACTTTTAATATTAACGAAAATTCACTCACTATCTTTGTTGTTGGAGATAATTTGTTTGGAGGCACAAGCAAACGTCGTACAAATGGCAACAAAAATGAGAAAATTGTATTTTTATATGTTGCTGACCCAAACAGGTTCGTAACAGCATATTTAGCAAATTTCTTAAAGTGAATGCATTTAAATGTTACAACACGGATATAAGAGACCCTCATATAAGAAAAATCCAGATATAAGAGAGATTATCTCTGGTCCCAAATTAGAGCCTGTGGTAATGTATATAAAATAGATCAAACCAGGATATAAGAGAAACCCGGATATAAGATAGCTTTTATCCGGTCCCGACAACTCTTTTATATCAGGGTCACACTGTATATTCTCGTGTATGATATAAACGTCAATATTTCTATTCAACTACTTGTGTAGCTTGATGTTTTATTTTACGATTTCTTCAATGTTGGGTCGAATGTCTGAAAAGGAGACGCATATTTTACGATTTCTTCAATGTTGGGTCGAATGTCTGAAAAGGAGACGCATATTTTACGATTTCTTCAATGTTGGGTCGAATGTCTGAAAAGGAGACGCATATTTTACGATTTCTTCAATGTTGGGTCGAATGTCTGAAAAGGAGACGCATATTTTACGATTTCTTCAATGTTGGGTCGAATGTCTGAAAAGGAGACGCATATTTTACGATTTCTTCAATGTTGGGTCGAATGTCTGAAAAGGAGACGCATATCTGTTCAGAATAGTCTTTCTTGATTATCAATCTTCGTGTTATTTAGGATTAAATCTTCTACTTTTTATAAATAAGAAATAGAAGATTCAAAGAAAAATGATAAAGCCTTTTTAGCTAATGTAGGATAACAATTTGAATACTTATTCATTCATTCAAATACTCTGGCCACACCAAGAGAAGTTCTAGACGCTACAAGACTATGTGAACGCAATAAGATCATCCATTCAGTTCATGTTGTATCTCGGGAGGGAATAAACAGAGAAAGAATAGTGCAAGAAATAACTCTTAACACTGAGGATATATAAACAGAGATTTATTATACCTCAGTACAATAAACCAGATACAAGTACACCTACGAACAGTTAACAAGAATAACATTTAAGAAGGCAATGTCTCTGTATAGGACGTGTGCGTCCGTCTTGGGAAGAAGGCTTCCGTCTAGTGACGTCTAACTCTCGTTTAAGGTCGATGGCTCTTGCCTAAAGTCGATGACTCTCGTATAATAACGAAGACTCTCGATCACTTCTGTGTAATGACGAAGACTCGTATAGTCACGAACACTGTCGATCACTCTGTAGTTCGTTCTAGTCCCGGTCTTTTATAACCCGGGCCATACCCATTCCTGGGTAAGACAGGATATTCCTCCACAACAGTTCACTATGGAAAAAGAGAGTGACAACAAACTGGCATTCCTGAATGTTAGCTTGCGGTATACGGATGTCTTGAACCCCACCTCGAACAGAAGTGGGGTTCAAGACATCCGTATACCGCAAGCTAACATTCACCGGACAATACCTCAACTTCAACTCCCACCACCCACACAGTGTAAAGAAAGGAATCGTCCGCTGCCTGCAACATCGAGCAAAAGTCATAAGCGGCGACCCAGTCATACGAACAGGAAATGGTCAGTATAAGCAGTACCCTATAATGAAACAATTATCCAGTGTACATGACAAAAACTGCAACAAACATAGAAGGGTCGATCCATGAGGATAACAACTCTCAGAAAACAGTCGCGGTCTGTCTATCCTATGCAAAGGGGTTATCGGAGAAAATACAAAGGATCTGTGGTCCATATAACATCAGAACGATCTTCAGAAGTGGTTCGACACTTCACCAGTACCTATCCAGAATAAGACCCCAGCAGAAGAAGACATGACTAAGGACTGTGTGTACGCCATTCCATGTAGCTGTGGAAACCAATATAAAGGAGAAACAAGCCTCCACCTTAAGGTAAGGCTAAAGAACATCGCATTGCCGTAACACAAGGGGAAATAGAAAAATTAGGCGTGGCTGACCACATATGGATGGAGAAAGGGGATCACCGCTCCCTATGGGTTGAATTTGAAATAATAGATAGAGAACGCCACTGGAAACAATGTAAACTTAAGCAATCAGCACATATGCTAGGCCACAAAAAATCTCCTAAGCCGACCAAGCATAGAGATTAATACAATATGGGAACCAGTAATACGGAGTAACAGAGAAAATCATTAGTGTTAAATAATTGCAATATAAGCTCTGGTAAAAAATACTAGAGAAAATCATTAACATAAAAAAAATGCAATATAAACATGAAAACGTTTACTGAACATTAAATTTATAAGTCCCAGGACACATAGCGGAGTGGATATAGATATAGTTCCGGTGACTTGACCCAAAGAGTTGTTAGTTCAATACCAGGCTACAGCAGTGGTGAACAAGTAACTTAGAGGGTTAGAGGGAAATAACTGATGACTACCAAAGGAGGCTTCACGCAAGGAATGAGAATGATATACCACAGTGACTGTAATAAAGGGTTTGGCTCAAAATTCCTGAAGAAAGCCGGAGCGTACAACGGCCAAAACATCGTATAAATGGCAACTTTGATGAGGAGAATAGTCTGAATAATGTAAATAGTGTATTTTTAATACTTTTTAAATTTACGCACACATGTCTGTAAATAAAAATGCTTTTTTCAACAATGATACCTATATTTTCTTTGTTTTTATTTTATTCTTGTTTGAAATTCAAATGTTCAGTTTTCTAATAAAAAAAATTTGAACAACTGAATTTCCCCACATATAATTATACAGTAAATTGCTGCATATGAGTTTTCAAGCTTAAAATAATATTTTGAGTTACTTGTAGTCTATTGTATGTTTGGGGGAGGGGGGGTCAACCTTTTCAGTAAGTATAGGAATTACTTAAAATTTTGAACAAAAAAATCTCCAGGTCGACTTATACACCAAGTCGGCCTGTACTCCACAATATATCAAACAAAGGAAACATTGCAAGAGTTTGGATAAAAAAAAACTTTAGCCTTCACCTTACAAGTCTTAATTTACTACCTTCTGATATTTTCTTATTTTCTTCCTTGAAAACATTCTGAGTGATACTATTTTTAGATGGTATTAATGATATAAAATTGACTCACTTGATAAGCTTAACTTCCCATGACATTCAATTTTTGCTGGAATGCATAAATGGTTGCTATTGTGAGGGCTTCACTGCAAGGTTAATTTGGATTAATTTCTCTGTTGAATTTCACATGACACAAGGCCACTTCCCAAAGTAACTTCCTACCCTAATCCTTACTAACCACCATTATTTTTATAAGCGCTGAAAATCATTCATTAAACAAGCAAATAGAAAGTGAAATGAAGTTGACAAAATATCAATTTGCAACGATACAATGTATTTAACAAATAATAACAAGAATTCATAGATTACATAGATGTTGAATATGATGCGAAATTGTTTGTTTGAAATTGTTTCCAATAGACTGTATGAAAATTTTTGTTAGAGCTTTTAACGTAAGTTGAAAAGTTCATTGTTGTTGAAAGATTTATCCGTGTGATAAGAAATTTGTGTAAGGAAAATTGTTACTAAAAAGAATTGTTCAAATCTGAGAGTTCATGAATAACGTTCATTTTGTTAGTTGTACAAAGAATGAATTTGTATGAGAGAGTGAGTTGGGCTTAAGGCTCGTATAGTTAGACATGATGTGAGCGTAAGAAATGTAGGTGCCAACTGGCTAAAAATACGCAGCAAATTGTATAGTGATTTTCTAAGCGCAGCTTAGATGTGGCACAAGGCCGAAAGTATGGGACACTCAGTGAGCATCGAACTCACTACTCAATTGTAATGATTCTAGCAAGACAAGCTTGCACAATCATGAGGTGCCCACGCGGCAAATTGTATATATAGGTGTTAAAACAGCCTAACAATTTGGCGGTAAAAATGTAGTTCACTTATCATGATTCTGATTGGCTAGCTCAACCTAATCAGCAAACAGCTTACATTTATTCAAATATAAAATGGTTACATACTGAGTTTAATACATACAATTGCGTGATTGCGTAAGTAAGTAAGTAAGTGTGTGTGTCTGTGTGTGTCTGTCTGTGTGTGTCTGTGTGTGATGCCACAAGTGTGTGTGTGTCACAGTATCATCGCTGACAGAGGTTTCATAGCGTTGATGAAGCTTACATGGATAAATAAAGATTATACTTTATTTAAAAAAATTCTAATTCCATTTCTCACGCACTTTCGGAATGATTCACATTTATTGTAAAATTGTTACCAAGAAGAAGGATTTCAACAAATAACTAGAGTCGTAAAGTACATACCAAACATTCTTGATTACGCTAGGAGTATAATTCAACTGAGAATAAATTATATTTTGTTGATTCTGTGAAACAATGACAATGGACATCAACAAGGAAGAGGCGTTTTTATCTCGTTCTTTGTTTTTTTGTTTTGTTTTTTAATTTCGACTCCCAAAGCGACATCCACCTTGACCCATGGACGATGCGTAACTAGAGCGAGGCATGAGGGATTTCTCAAGATCTAGCGACTAAAAAACAGGAAATAGATTATAGTTGGCTACTGGTCTAACAGCCATGCTTAAGTTACGGTTCAACCTTAGAGAAAGACGGTCTTGTTCGTGTTAAGTTTCCAAACCTTCGATTTTTTTTATTTCCCAACCACCACGTCAAGGAAAGTAGATGAATGAACAGATAACTTACCAGAAGTTGTCCTAAGTCATAAGTATCCAACACCTCCCCAATGGTTTCTCAAAAAAAAAAAAAAATTAGATAATGACATTATCTATTTTTTTTTTTACTCGCAAAAAAATAGAATTCTTTTTACAATATAGTTTTCGGCTTTAAATGACACACAAAGGTTTAATAAGCTGTAAAATACAAATCAATCCTCAACTGACTTCGCTTGATTTTGTCAAACCACAAGGAAATATTCGTGTAAATCCATTAAGAATTATATTTGTGTAAATCAAATTTAAATAATTTGATGACATAAAACCAGGTCAAATTTATGAAAAGTCAGTCAAAAGATTTGAGAATCTGTGGTGATACCGAGCAAAAGCGAAGGACCGGATGTTTGCTCTATAACGACCAGAAGGCAAATGACCAAAAGTCGTCATTGCGCATCCGGGCCCGCGCAGATGTTCCGGTTGAAAAATACAAATTAATTAAATATCAAATTTCCATTTCGCGAGCCTACGCGAATTTTATTTACCAGCCAATGGGAAGCCCAGAATCAAATTCAAGTGTGAACTTTCAAACGAGCTGCTTTGATCCAAAAATAATTAATGAAAAGTAAGTCAGAAGATTTGAGTATCAATTGAAAGAAAACAAGAAACACGGGTTTAAAATAAAATAGAGATATATTCATTTAAAAATTTACATTAATTTACATGAATGCATCACAGTCATTTTGTCCTTTATGCTTTGCTCGCAGATTTCCTATCAACTCAACATTTGATTCGTCTGAGGTATCTGCACCCGACTTCTCTCTTAGAACTGAGGCTCAACAGAGTGACGTTCACATTACTCAGTCGCTGGTCTCAAACATAATTTCAAAGCATAATTCCCATAAGGTGAGCGGAGGTTACGAAATCTCAATCATTGTCCTGAAGAAATATGTCCCCGACTTACCCTCTGTCTTCTCCAAACTCTGCAACTACAGTCTCTATGCTTCTTACTTTCCTGCCTGCTAGAAGTCATTCTCTGTAGTTCCTGTATTTAAAAACTCTGGAGAACCCTCAGACACTTCTATTTATCGCCCTTTCAGCCTTTACCGATTTTTCGTAGTGTTCTAAGCGATTGATAATAGCTATTATGCATAATGCTGAATTGGTTCAACATCTTACAGCCTACACACAGCCGACAAACAGTATGGGTTCCACTTCACCAGGTCTACTGCTGATAGGCCGCCGACTATCACAAAGAATATATGCCAGATTCTCGATAAAAACGGCGAAGCTCGAACTGTTGCCCTAGATAAACTCTGACAAACTCTGACCAGCTAGCCTTCTATGCAAGCTACAGGTCTATGGTATAACTATATGCTTGTTTGGTCTAATTCACTAGTTAGTTTAAAATCGCGGAATGAAGGTAGTATTGGATGGACATGCTTCCAGATCATATCTGATGTAGTTTCAAATACCGCAAGAGAAGAATGTGCGTTGTACGGTTTAGTGAATATGTTTTTTCTGCAAGCGAATGCATGGCCGAATTTGCTGATTGAATTGAAAGGAAGTATTTTCGGCGTAACAAGAGAAAATCTGCTTCACAATATAAAGAAATACAAATAATGTACTCAAAAGCGAAAATGTAATTAAATATTGATATTAACAAATGTGTTGTGAATTTAAGAATAATTTTGTCAAAATATGTTCTCAATATATTTCTGAATTACTGATACGTGTAAAGTTCGAATAACGACTAAATTAGAGAATGGCAATTCGCATTAATAATATAGACATAAGAATACAAAAGTCAATTGACAATTAGAAAACTGTGTCCAGGAAAAACAGTGGCCGTAGTGTAATGTCGTGAGTTCGTTCCTCATACTGTCCAATGTAATTTTTCAAAAAAGCGTTTCTCAATTTTGGTAGCCGTGTTGTCAAAGCTGTCATCACCTTATCAGAGGCGTTAATGAATGATTTACAGTAGCTGGCCAAAAGTATGGAAGACGAATTTTGTATAAAAAGGTTTATATACGGATTTTTTTTTATGTAAGGGAGGACAACCATTGAATAACGTGGCCTTTTAATGATAAAGATCACGTACGGCCACCCGTACAAACAAAATACGGGTTATCCAAATGCAGAAAATTAAAATTTTTAATTATTTAACAAAAAATAAGCACCCTTATTTATAGTAAGCTTTTCGATTTTTCGATTAGTAAATATGTACACCACACATTAATTTCAAAACATTTGAGAGACCTATGAGGAAGAAATTTTTAAAAAATTAAGAACTTTTTAGAAATTATTTAATAAAAAATGAAAACATTCCTTGTAAAAATTCATTATTAGTGGAATTTTTTCTGTTCAGACTATAATATTATTTAATTTATGTTTATAAAAGCAATTAATAGTTTATCCAAATAAAAACTGGTAAAGTTTTATTGCATTTTTGTTTTCGCAATTCAGAGCAGATTTTCTAAAACTAAGCAGGTTTTGAAGAAAAAAGACAGTTGATTAGCATTCTCCAATGACTCCTGGATTTAATTACAATTATCTATATGATGAGACCAAGTCGCATTTTTCTATATGATGAGACCAAGTCGCATTTTTCTATATGATGAGACCAAGTCGCATTTTTCGACATTTTTGGAAATTAATTGGTGAGGGATAACATATGTAAAAAAAATGTTTTTACCAATATTTTCTAAAAAATAATTATTTCGAAACTGATTTCAGTCCTGAAATTTTAATCAAACCCCGACCATTATTTTATTTTTGCAAGAATATCCAAATTAATGTGTCTTGCACAGTCAAAAAATGCTTTTGCTTAATATTATGTTTTGACGTAAATAAACACCGGCGTCAATTTATGCTTCGCACTGACGAGAGAAAAAAAGATTTTCTATCACTAAATGAACCTGTTAGAACCTGTTAGGAACAATTTAAAAAATTTGTAAAAATAATTAAAAAAATACTTTAATCTATCCTCTTCATGATAGCATAAACATTTTGCCGAGAAAACTTTGTTTTATTTAGTTGAAGGCCTTTCACTTCAAACTAGGCTGTTTTTTCAGCGATATTTTTATATACCTATATTATACGAAAGAGTGTTGCTCAAGGCTCTATTTTCGCCTTTTCTGATCTTCGTCAACGATCTCCCTAATGTAATCAGATCCCAACTAGGCATCTACGCTGACGCAACCACCATTATTAGTGGAATTTTTTCTGTTCAGACTATAATATTATTTAATTTATGTTTATAAAAGCAATTAATAGTTTATCCAAATAAAAACTGGTAAAGTTTTATTGCATTTTTGTTTTCGCAATTCAGAGCAGATTTTCTAAAACTAAGCAGGTTTTGAAGAAAAAAGACAGTTGATTAGCATTCTCCAATGACTCCTGGATTTAATTACAATTATCTATATGATGAGACCAAGTCGCATTTTTCTATATGATGAGACCAAGTCGCATTTTTCGACATTTTTGGAAATTAATTGGTGAGGGATAACATGTGTAAAAAAATGTTTTTACCAATATTTTCTAAAAAATAATTATTTCGAAACTGATTTCAGTCCTGAAATTTTAATCAAACCCCGACCATTATTTTATTTTTGCAAGAATATCCAAATTAATGTGTCTTGCACAGTCAAAAAATGCTTTTGCTTAATATTATGTTTTGACGTAATAAACATAAATCTTAAAACATTTAAATTTAATAAATTAAATAAATTAATAAATTTATTAAATAAATAAATAAATAAATAAATTTATTAAATAAATAAATAAATTTAATAAATTAAATTTAATAAATTAAAATTTTTAATTATTTAACAAAAAATGAGCACCCTTATTTATAGTAAGCTTTTCGATTTTTCGATTAGTAAATATGTTCGCCACACATTAATTTCTAAACATTTGAGAGACCTATGAGGAAGAAATTTTTAAAAAATTAAGAACTTTTTAGAAATTATTTAATAAAAAATGAAAACATTTCTTGTGAAAATTCATTATTAGTGGAATTTTTTTCTGTTCAGACTATGATGTCATTTAATTTAAAAGCAATTAATAGTTTATCCAAATAAAAACTGGTAAAGCTTTATTGCATTTTTGTTTTCGCAATTCGGAGCAGATTTTCTAAAACTAAGCAGGTTTTGAAGAAAAAAGACAGTTGATTAGCATTCTCCAATGACTCCTGGATTTAATTACAATTATCTATATGATGAGACCAAGTCGCATTTTTCTATATGATGAGACCAAGTCGCATTTTTCTATATGATGAGACCAAGTCGCATTTTTCGACATTTTTGGAAATTAATTGGTGAGGGATAACATATGTAAAAAAAATGTTTTTACCAATATTTTCTAAAAAAATAATTATTTCGAAACTGATTTCAGTCCTGAAATTTTAATCAAACCCCGACCATTATTTTATTTTTGCAAGAATATCCAAATTAATGTGTCTTGCACAGTCAAAAAATGCTTTTGCTTAATATTATGTTTTGACGTAAATAAACACCGGCGTCAATTTATGCTTCGCACTGACGAGAGAAAAAAAGATTTTCTATCACTAAATGAACCTGTTAGAACCTGTTAGGAACAATTTAAAAAATTTGTAAAAATAATTAAAAAATACTTTAATCTATCCTCTTCATGATAGCATAAACATTTTGCCGAGAAAACTTTGTTTTATTTAGTTGAAGGCCTTTCACTTCAAACTAGGCTGTTTTTTCAGCGATATTTTTATATACCTATATTATACGAAAGAGTGTTGCTCAAGGCTCTATTTTCGCCTTTTCTGATCTTCGTCAACGATCTCCCTAATGTAATCAGATCCCAACTAGGCATCTACGCTGACGCAACCACCATTATTAGTGGAATTTTTTCTGTTCAGACTATAATATTATTTAATTTATGTTTATAAAAGCAATTACTAGTTTATCCAAATAAAAACTGGTAAAGTTTTATTGCATTTTTGTTTTCGCAATTCAGAGCAGATTTTCTAAAACTAAGCAGGTTTTGAAGAAAAAAGACAGTTGATTAGCATTCTCCAATGACTCCTGGATTTAATTACAATTATCTATATGATGAGACCAAGTCGCATTTTTCTATATGATGAGACCAAGTCGCATTTTTCGACATTTTTGGAAATTAATTGGTGAGGGATAACATGTGTAAAAAAATGTTTTTACCAATATTTTCTAAAAAATAATTATTTCGAAACTGATTTCAGTCCTGAAATTTTAATCAAACCCCGACCATTATTTTATTTTTGCAAGAATATCCAAATTAATGTGTCTTGCACAGTCAAAAAATGCTTTTGCTTAATATTATGTTTTGACGTAATAAACATAAATCTTAAAACATTTAAATTTAATAAATTAAATAAATTAATAAATTTATTAAATAAATAAATAAATAAATAAATTTATTAAATAAATAAATAAATTTAATAAATTAAATTTAATAAATTAAAATTTTTAATTATTTAACAAAAAATGAGCACCCTTATTTATAGTAAGCTTTTCGATTTTTCGATTAGTAAATATGTTCGCCACACATTAATTTCTAAACATTTGAGAGACCTATGAGGAAGAAATTTTTAAAAAATTAAGAACTTTTTAGAAATTATTTAATAAAAAATGAAAACATTTCTTGTGAAAATTCATTATTAGTGGAATTTTTTTCTGTTCAGACTATGATGTCATTTAATTTAAAAGCAATTAATAGTTTATCCAAATAAAAACTGGTAAAGCTTTATTGCATTTTTGTTTTCGCAATTCGGAGCAGATTTTCTAAAACTAAGCAGGTTTTGAAGAAAAAAGACAGTTGATTAGCATTCTCCAATGACTCCTGGATTTAATTACAATTATCTATATGATGAGACCAAGTCGCATTTTTCTATATGATGAGACCAAGTCGCATTTTTCTATATGATGAGACCAAGTCGCATTTTTCGACATTTTTGGAAATTAATTGGTGAGGGATAACATATGTAAAAAAAATGTTTTTACCAATATTTTCTAAAAAAATAATTATTTCGAAACTGATTTCAGTCCTGAAATTTTAATCAAACCCCGACCATTATTTTATATTTGCAAGAATATCCAAATTAATGTGTCTTGCACAGTCAAAAAATGCTTTTGCTTAATATTATGTTTTGACGTAAATAAACACCGGCGTCAATTTATGCTTCGCACTGACGAGAGAAAAAAAGATTTTCTATCACTAAATGAACCTGTTAGAACCTGTTAGGAACAATTTAAAAAATTTGTAAAAATAATTAAAAAATACTTTAATCTATCCTCTTCATGATAGCATAAACATTTTGCCGAGAAAACTTTGTTTTATTTAGTTGAAGGCCTTTCACTTCAAACTAGGCTGTTTTTTCAGCGATATTTTTATATACCTATATTATACGAAAGAGTGTTGCTCAAGGCTCTATTTTCGCCTTTTCTGATCTTCGTCAACGATCTCCCTAATGTAATCAGATCCCAACTAGGCATCTACGCTGACGCAACCACCATTTCCTCCTGCCTCGAAAAGAATTCTGCCGAGGCTGAGAAAGAAAACATCGCTGCTGATCTTGATTAGGAACACCAATCATTTGTGGATTCGGTTAAAAATGGCTCGTACATTTTGATGTTTCCAAAACGAATCTGCAATCATTTAAACCACCATAGACAATCGAAACTACCCCATATCAACATGGTTAAGGCTAGTCTCCCTGAAAACAAAACACTGCTTCTTCTGAGCTAACTCTCTCAGCCGACCTCACGTGAAATGTCTGCAGTGAATCCCTAGCTAACTAGTCCGCTAGGAAGGTCGGTTCATTGTGTAGGGCCAGGAAGTATTTCTCGTCTGAATCCATTATGCATATCTATAAATCTACCATCCGCCAGTGCATTGAACATTGCTGTCATATGTGGCCGGGTACCCCTTCTATTCAACAAAATCCAAAGGGGAATCTGCAATTTAATTGATCCCGACCTGGTAGCACAGCTCTAGTCACTTTCTCACCGACGTAATGTGGCTTCCTCCTGTCTCATCTGTAAATACTTTCAAGGCTTCCGCTCCGATGAGCTTAACTCCCTATGCATGGCGTTGTTCGAGCTGCTAGACTAGTGACTATGCCCCACTATTTTACAATGAAACCAATCAAATACAATCTCAACTTCTACTCTAACAGTTTCTTTTCTCGCGCTTCCCGCCTGAGGAATTTCATTCCATATTCTCTGATAATTAAAATCTAGAATTTCAATCCATTTTCAATTGTTATCTCTTATTTTCTTGACACGCATTTTTTCCCTGACAACCCTTGTATTCCTTTCCACTCTACTCTCATAAAGCTCTCTTCACATCAATGTTCTCACTCTTCTCTTATCCATTCTCTGACACGCCCTTTAACTTATTCCTCTTTCTCACCACCCACCTCTTATGTAGCCACCTACAAACCAGTAGCAGTACTGGCTTGCTTGGGGTGAAATGATTATGAAAACGAATATGACAACAAAAACATGATATTGAATAAAGTTGTCTACTTGTCTATAATGACCGTCATGCTTTAGTTCTGGTCCAAACTTGGCGCGAGACGATCTAGTCTCTGTCGAGGTTCCGAAGCCTTTATTTTTTATTTCCCTCCCACAACGTCGAGTTGAGTTCAAGGATGAAGACCTGACTAACGAGGTTATATCCTAAGTATCCAATTTCTACCCATTGATATTCTCAATACAAAAAAAACATGCTTTTTGAAAAACAAAAATGTCTTGCACAATCTGAAATAATTTTTGACTTTAAATAACACACAAAATATTGATAAGCTGTAAAATACAAATCGTTCATCTGCTGAATTTACTTGATTTTATGTCAATCAACAAGGAACATATATTTTGGGGAAATTCTATTTAAAATTATATTTGTGTAAATCTATTTGAATTTCATGACATAAAATCAGGTCAAAAAAGTCAGTCAAATGAATGAGTAGCAATTGAAAGAAAACAAGAAACACAGATTTAAAATAAAATAGAAATATATTCTTTAAAAATTTACATAAATTTACATAAATGTATCACAGTCATTTTGTTCTTTAGGATGTACAATGATATAAAATGAATGAGAAAATTAGCATTTTCAGTTCGATGTCGACATAAAATTGCAAACGCTTTCACTTAAATGCAATGAGAAATAAATAAATATGAACAATGATTTAATATAAATCATTACATCTTTACAAAGTCCATGAAAAGAGTTGACGATTGTCGACTAATCGACTTCTTCTACGGTGGGTCCTTGTGATGATTTGTTATTTGCCGACGAAGCAGTGTGCAACTTTGACATGAGGGGTGAACAGACTTTTTGGATTTCTTCTAATTTGTGTTGGAATTCTTCCTTCTCAGCCAAGCCGTTGTTGTCGATCCACTGAAGACATTGATCACATGTGTTAGTGAGCAGCTTGCTCTCATCTGCTGACAACTTTCCATTGCCAGCATCTGTCAGAGATTGTTTCACAGAAAACACATAATTTTCCAATTGGTTTCTGCTGTCTACTCGTTCTCGCTGCTTTTTGTCGTCTTCTTCGTATTTCTTTGCATCGGCCACCATCTTGTCGATTTCTTCTTTACTCAAACGTCCCTTATCATTGGTGATGGTGATCTTATTTGATTTCCCAGTGCTTTTATCAACGGCCGACACGCTGAGGATTCCGTTGGCGTCCAGATCGTAACTGACTTCGATTTGGGGCACTCCTCTTGGTGCAGGTGGAATGCCTGATAGCTCGAAACGTCCCAGACAATGATTGTCTTTGGTCATGGCTCTCTCGCCTTCGAATACCTGGATGCTTACAGCGGGTTGATTATCTGAATAAGTGGTAAACACTTTCGAAGCCCTAGTTGGAATTCGAGTATTACGATCGATAATGTTGGTCATTACTCCACCGGCTGTCTCGATTCCAAGGGACAATGGAGCCACGTCGACAAGCAGCACGTCTTTAATATTAGTTGTTTCATCTCCGCTGAGTACGGCTGCTTGCACAGCTGCACCATAGGCAACGGCTTCATCAGGGTTAATGGATTTACTGGCCTTCTTTCCGTTCATAAAATTTTCCAGCATTTTCTGGATCTTGGGAATGCGTGTCGATCCACCGACCAAAACAATGTCATCGATGCTGGCCTTGTCGAGTTTAGCGTCTCGTAGCGCCTTCTCAACTGGCTCTAAAGTCGATCGAAATAGGTCTGAGCAAAGCTCCTCGAAGCGTGCCCTCGTGATTTTCGTGTAAAAGTCGATTCCTTCGTAAAGAGAATCGATTTCAATGCTCGCTTCGCTGCTACTCGACAATGTCCGTTTGGCGCGTTCGCACGCCGTACGCAAACGACGGAGAGCACGTCGATTGTTCTTCAAGTCTTTTTTGTGTTTACGCTTAAATTCTCCGACGAAATGATCAACGAGTCGATTGTCAAAGTCCTCGCCTCCCAAGTGTGTGTCGCCAGCAGTTGACCTGACCTCGAATAGCGAACCCTGGTCTATCGTTAAGATGGACACGTCAAACGTACCTCCACCCAAATCGAAAATCAGCACATTTTTCTCGCCCGTAAGGTTCTTATCCAGGCCATAGGCCAGAGCTGCAGCCGTTGGTTCGTTCACAATTCTCAGCACGTTCAAACCGGCTATGGCGGCCGCGTCTTTTGTTGCTTGTCTCTGCGAATCGTTGAAATATGCAGGAACAGTGACCACTGCGTCTGTCACTTTGCAGCCGAGATACGCCTCTGCAGTCTCCTTCATCTTGTTCAATACCATCGAACTGATCTCCTCTGGGGTGAACGTCTTCCTTTCTCCGCGGAAGTCGACCTCAAGTTTTGCTTTCTCCTCACTGTTCACCACCCGAAATGGCCAATGTTTCATGTCACTCTGCACGGACTGATCATTGAACTTTCTGCCAATCAAGCGTTTGGCATCGAACAGTGTGTTCTCAGCATTGAGAGCTGCCTGATTTTTGGCAGCATCTCCAATTAACCTCTCCGTATCCGTAAATGCCACATAGCTCGGTGTTGTCCTGTTGCCCTGGTCGTTGGCAATAATTTCCACCTTGCCGTGTTGGAACACACCTACACACGAGTAGGTTGTGCCCAAATCAATACCAATTGCTGGACCTCGAACCATTCTGATTTCTCTATTTTCTCTCTTCTTTATTATATTCGGCCGTTCCTAGGAAAGAACCGAGTTGAAATGATGATTATCAAAGCTGAGGTGAAGAAAAATGTTTGTATCGTTCGTACAAAATGTCAGATGAAAATTAATATATTGTGTTGACGTTTAAAATATCTTCTTTTTTAAAATTCAAATTGATCGTTTGTAAAGAAATAGTTTCGAATTAATCGGTTGCCGTAGTTAAAGCAAGCGTCTTCTTTATTTCGTGTTTTCTTGTGTCAATCAGTGAATTGAAATGTAACGAGAGCGAGCAGGCAGCTTTTTATAGTCAACCAAGCAACCCCCTTCCCACCATTGAATATCTGATGTCGGCTGCTAGTGCTTTCGCCATACTGCTAAATGCTTCTCCTAACTTGTGGAAGCTTCACGAATGTTCTAGATGACTACTAGTCATTTGGCGTACATTCCACTCTCTTCTCCAATATTCTCCCAGGTTCATTTCGGAGTGATCTCCCTTTAACATTCATTGTGTTTTTTTATATTCAATTTTATTTTATTTTATTTAATTTTTCGATTCAATATTATTTTATTTTTAATAATATATATGAATTATTGACATGTCCTGTGTTAATTTTTATACCTTTGTTTTATTTATAGCCAGTTGTGCTGCTTCTTATTTTCTTTTGTAACATCTTCAAAAACTAAAAAACTATCTTTAAAACATTTTGAAATTCACGTAATAAACGTACAAAGTAACAAAAAAATACTATATACAAACATAAACAAAATATTTGACAATCATCATACCTATGTTTTCTTTATTTTGTTCTTTGTAATTTAAATGTTCAAATTTTTAAAAGGCTAGACATAGCTGAATTTTCTCTATGTACCTCCCCTAAGTTGCTAAAACACAGCATAGTATGAAAAAAGGTCCCAAACTTAATAAAAACGAACTTTTTCAATCAAAATGTTTTTATTTGGAGGAAGGATCAAACAAAGAAATTTATAATTATTTTTGAAAATTTATTAATCTTTCTAACATGTTCGAAATTTTGGCAGAAAATCTTCTTTTGAATTGATTTTAGCGGGTAACCAAAACGTTACGACTGTTTTCAATGGGAAACGTTATGATTTACCTCAGTCACTTTTTTTTCGGTGACAAACACATTAATTTTATATATATATATATATATATATATGTGTGTGTGTGTGTGTGTGTGTGTGTGTGTGTGTGTGTGTTATCCTACCCATCA
The DNA here is from genome assembly GCA_037127315.1 of Ascarosepion bandense. Classification (NCBI taxonomy): domain Eukaryota; kingdom Metazoa; phylum Mollusca; class Cephalopoda; order Sepiida; family Sepiidae; genus Ascarosepion; species Ascarosepion bandense. Next base: position 2,159,236 of record JBBBDQ010000909.1, on the reverse strand, counting down.
ATATATTGTAAATCCATAAAATATTAATAGATTTTAGATTGTTCCGGCCTAAAATTTCATACGCTACCGCAGGATTCATCTGACTTTTTGAAAATTTTGACACTGTATCCGAAAATCTAATCCGAAGAGAAAAACAAATCCAATCAAACTCTGAAATTGTTTTATTTGATAAGCGTCTAATTGCTTGAATAAATAATAAAAAAATTATGATTATTATAGTCTGAAAAAACATTTTTTCGATTACTGATCAGTTTTTAAAAAATTCTTTTCTTTTTACTTTTGTTATTATAATATATTATGAAGATTCAAAAATAATTTTAAAATCTTCAAAGACATGTTGCTGTTAGATTTTTTAGTTAAAATTGGTGATTATATTGCTCATCGAAAATTGAGAATTTATTAAAATTCATTCTACTGCAATATATTTAAAATAATTTACTCGTATTGTTTTTTTTTTTTGTTTTTTTTGGACATTAAAACATTCTTTTTAATAGGCAACTTCTACGTGTAAATTAAAATGTCAGAGTTTCCTCCCTTACACGTAAAGAAATTGTACAATTTTGTCACATATAAACGCCATACACTTCATCTCTAAACAAGAACCTCTCAACAAGTTCTTGAAAGACAGCGCGGACACATCAAAAAGTTCAAATCTGTGATTAAGAAAAGGTTTTATTCTAAATTTCACATGATAAAGAAGTAATACGTGAGTAAGTCAAATTAATTGAACATAAAATTTGCTAATTTTTGAAAAATTATGTGTCACATATGTATATTATATGTTTTGTAAGATTTTTAAACCGAGAATTAAGTTTTATTTACAAATGAGTCGATCGCTCAAAAATGCCTGTAAAATTCAAAAAATAGGGAAAAAATCTTCAATTTTTATATTCTAATGAATATAATTTCTGTTTGAAATAAAAGAGAAAGTATTTTGCTCACTGAAAATAATAGATTTAATCATTTAGCTGTCAATTATAACTACAATAAAAGTTTCAAGAAAATTATTTCATTTTGAAAAATTCAGTTTAACAGTAAGTATGCATTTTTTTTTTTTTGTGATTTAGTTGAGGTAAATAAACAAGTTGTGCTATCAAGCTTAGTATTTTGAATAATAGATTTGAATCACTTGTGACCTACCGTATATTTGGGAATCGACCAATGCAGTAAGTAAAGGCTTAACACAGGATTTTGAGCGAAAAATCTTGCAGTGGACTTTAGAAGCCAAATCGGCGTGTACGCCACAATTTATGGTAATAGGATTTTAGAAACATGTACTTGTACTTGATTTTAAAACAATTGCGGGGGGGGGGGCTCGTCCGACTCTATCGTAACACTGTGTTAACTTATTGAACAGACTTTGTCTTTGATTTATTACAGATATATATTAAGGGACGCACTGAAAAATGTGTTTAAAATGTTACCATCTTCGTTCGTACCTACACACTTACATATATTCACATATCGCACCACTTTGTTAAACAGTGATTGGTCGATATATCGCCAATGCATTTCATTACGAGACAATTTACAAATCGCCGCTACACGTCAATTAGAAATCATGTCTATTTCAAGTAATAATTTTTGAAAACTTTTAATAGAAGATTGGATTATACAGACCTCTGCTGTCTATCCAACATAGGCTCGCTGATTGGTTAAATTTTAGCCAATAAAGACGTTTGCTCGTGAAAACAGAGTTTTCCCGCGCAGCTCTTTGGAGCCTATCCGACAACTATTTAAGCATCTCATCCACGCGTACACCACCCGTGAGGCCCAGCTGTCGAAGCAACTGGGGACATATGTTATAATTCTCACATACAGCTTCCTTAAGGCTCCAGCTGCTATGAGCGATTGCAGGGACACAAATCATAATTCTTACTAACATACACATCTACATTGACCCTGACTGTATGTAGCTGTCGGCGGCGCGCGAAAACTTTTCTCAGTTCTTAGTGAGATTTCAGCTGCCTAACGAATCCTTGTCATTTCAAGTAATATCTTACTCACACACACAAACGCACACATACAATAAAAATTCACATGTTCAATCCCTATTAGTTGGATAGCAACCAAGCACATCTTCTAAGAACACGCTGATACAAACATTTTAAAACAACACTTTGAACATTCTTGCAGAATCATATATCAGTGATTTATTTTTTCTGAACAAGACTCTATCAGAACAAACATTTTCGAAAACATTTCTGCATTAATTGATTTTCTCTCAAGTCACAATTAATGGGAGAAAACTTTTGATCTTTCTACATTGTTCACAGTTGAATGCATGTTTTCTTTCTCTATCAACATTGAATGATTGTATATTTCTTAATAGATGTATATTTTGGTTACAATTATCACGAGTCTTGTGTATATTCTAATACATCATATAAATTACTGTAGTGGTATGCGCTATATTTTCTTCGTTAATACGACGTGCGTTCCTGGAACCCCTACAAACTTATAAATCTTAAGTTTTCACCTTCTGACATACTTTAAGCTTAAAATATCCTGAGTTGTACCATTTTAAGGCAGTGAGTGCGTGTGCAGGAAAGGACATCGGTACATTGACTAAATTGATTCAAACTCCATCCGAGACCCTGACCATGTTCAAGAAACTAAATGGGGAACAGACAATCAAATGTCACCTTTACAACAGCCACCTTTACCGCTAGATTTCAACACGATGACATTTCCATTAGATGAAAATTTTCTCAAAGAAACACTTTTCGAGCATCAAGACGCGTGGTTACTAAAAAACAATGGGATGATGCTACGCTGTTGAATGCTGACGAAATGAAAGCGTATAGCATACTCTACGTTCGGATCTGAAGACTGTTGGCGCCTCTGTGAAAATGTGTGAAGAAACAGCAGGCCCTCAATCCATTCTTTAACCAACAAAATTGAGGTCTTCACATCTTCAACAGACTAGGCCGAGAGCTTTGCGCGCAGATTTCCCTCCAACTCAACATTTGATTCGTCTGGGGTATTTGGACCCAACTTCCCTCTTAGAACTGAGGCTCAACTGAGTGACGTTCGCATTACCCACTCGCTGGTCTATAGCATAATTTCAAAGCATAATTCCCATTGGGTGAGCGGAGGTGACGAAATCCGAACCATTGTCCTGGAGATATATGTCTCAGAGCTACTCTCTATCCTCTCCAAATTCTACAACTACTGCCTCACTGCTTTTTGCTTTCCTGCCTTCTAAAATTCCTCCTCTGTGGTTCTTGTATTTAAAAACTCTGAAGATATGTCAGACTCTTCTTGTTATCTCCCTATTAGGCTACTACCGATTTTTGGCAAAGTGTTCTAAGCTATTATCAATGCTGAATTGGTTCAACATCTCACAGACCACACACAGCTTCTTCTCCGATAAACAGTAAGGGTTCCGCTTCACCAGGTCTACTGCAGATAGGCCGACGAGCATCAGAAAAAATATATGCCAGGCTCTCGAAAAAAGGTGAACGTCGAACTGTTGCCCAATATATCACCAAAGCATTTGACAAACTCTACCCAGCTAGACTTCTACGCAAGCTACAGGGCTATGGTTTAACTATACGCTTGTTTCATCTAATGCACGCGTTAAAATCGCGCAATGAAAGTAGTATTGAATGGGCATGCTTCCAGATACTATTATACGAAAGCAAGTGTCCCTCAAGGCTCTATTCTACGCATTTTCTGATCTTCATCAACGATCTCCCTAATGCACTCATATCCAAAGTAAGCATTTACGCTGACGCAACCAACCATTTCCTCCCGCCTCGATAAGAAATCTGCCGAGGCTGAGAAAGAAAACATCGCTGCTGATCTTGATTAGGAACACCAATCATTTGTGGACTCAGGTAAAAATGGATCGTACATTTTAATGCTTCAAACACAAAGTTGCTATCATTTTAACCACCATACACAATCGAAACTACCCCATATCAACATGGTTAAGGTTAGTCTCCCTGAAAACAAAACACTGCGCCTTCTGGGCTAACTCTCTTAGCCGATCTCACGTGAAAAATTCTACAAAGAAACCCTAGCTAAATAGTCCGCTAGGAAGGTCGTGTAAGCTAGGAAAATTTTCTCGACCGCCAGTGCATTGAATACTGCTGTCACAGTGTCACGTGTTGTCGGGTGCCCAGCTATTCTTAGTTCTTGACCAAATCCAAAGGAGAATCTGCAATTTAATTGATCCCGGCCTGGTAGCTCAGCTCTAGTCACTTTCTCACAGACGTAATGTGGCTTCCCCTTGTCGCATCTGTAAATACTTTCAAGGCTTCCGCTCCGATGAGCTTAACTACTTCTGCATGGCTTTGTTCGAGCTACTAGACTAGCAGCTATGTCCCACTATTTTATAATGAAACCAATCAAATATGATCTCAACTTCTACTTTAACAGCTTCTTTTCTCCCGCTTCCCGCCTGAGAAATTTCGTTCCATGTTCTTTGATACATACAATCTTCAAGAATTTAATTGCAATGCCAATTTTCATCTCTTAATTTCTTGACACGCATTTTTTCCCTTTTCCCTGACAACCCTTGTATCATATTCTTCTCCTTTTCCACTCTACTCTCATACAGTTCTCTTCGCATCAGTGTTCTCATCCTTCACTTATCCATTCTCTGACACGCCCTGTAGCTTATTCCTCTTTCTCACCACTCACCACTTATGTAACCACCTGCAAACCAATAGCAGTACTACCTTGCTTGGGGTGAAATGATTATAAAAATGAATATGACGACAAAAACATGAAGTTGAATAAAGTTGTCTACTGGTCTAGTTGTCATACTTGAGTTCTGGTCCAAACTTGGTCGAGAGACGGTCTTGTCTCTGTCGATGTTCCGAAGCCTTTATTTTTTATTTTCCTCTCACAACGTAGAGTTCAGTAGATGGATGAAGACCTGACTAACCAGAAGTTGTATTAAGTATCCACTTTCTACCCATTGATATTCTCAAAACCAAGGAAAAATACCTATTGTACGATTCACTCGCAAAAAAAAAAATGTCTTCGCACAATCTGAAATGATTTCGACTTTAAATAACACACAAAATATTGATAAGCTGTAAAATACAAATCGTTCATCTGCTGAATTTACTTGATTTTATGTCAATCAACAAGGAACATATATTTTGGGGAAATTCTATTTAAAATTATATTTGTGTAAATCTATTTGAATTTCATGACATAAAATCAGGTCAAAAAAGTCAGTCAAATGAAATGAGTAGCAATTGAAAGAAAACAAGAAACACAGATTTAAAATAAAATAGAAATATATTCTTTAAAAATTTACATAAATTTACATAAATGTATCAGTCATTTTGTTCTTTAGGATGTACAATGATATAAAATGTATGAGAAAATTAGCATTTTCAGTTCGATGTCGACATAAAATAGCAAACGCTTTCACTTAAATGCAATGAAAAATAAATAAATATGAACAATGATTTAATATAAATCATTACATCTTTACAAAGTCCATGAAAAGAGTTGACGATTGTCGACTAATCGACTTCTTCTACGATGGGTCCTTGTGATGATTTGTTATTTGCCGACGAAGCAGTGTGCAACTTTGACATGAGGGGTGAACAGACTTTTTGGATTTCTTCTAATTTGTGTTGGAATTCTTCCTTCTCAGCCAAGCCGTTGTTGTCGATCCACTGGAGACATTGATCACATGTGTTAGTGAGCAGATTGCTCTCATCTGCTGACAACTTTCCATTGCCAGCATCTGTCAGAGATTGTTTCACAGAAAACACATAATTTTCCAATTGGTTTCTGCTGTCTACTCGTTCTCGCTGCTTTTTGTCGTCTTCTTCGTATTTCTTTGCATCGGCCACCATCTTGTCGATTTCTTCTTTACTCAAACGTCCCTTATCATTGGTGATGGTGATCTTATTTGATTTCCCAGTGCTTTTATCAACGGCCGACACGCTGAGGATTCCGTTGGCGTCCAGATCGTAACTGACTTCGATTTGGGGCACTCCTCTTGGTGCAGGTGGAATGCCTGATAGCTCGAAACGTCCCAGACAATGATTGTCTTTGGTCATGGCTCTCTCGCCTTCGAATACCTGGATGCTTACAGCGGGTTGATTATCTGAATAAGTGGTAAACACTTTCGAAGCCCTAGTTGGAATTCGAGTATTACGATCGATAATGTTGGTCATTACTCCACCGGCTGTCTCGATTCCAAGGGACAATGGAGCCACGTCGACAAGCAGCACGTCTTTAATATTAGTTGTTTCATCTCCGCTGAGTACGGCTGCTTGCACAGCTGCACCATAGGCAACGGCTTCATCAGGGTTAATGGATTTACTGGCCTTCTTTCCGTTCATAAAATTTTCCAGCATTTTCTGGATCTTGGGAATGCGTGTCGATCCACCGACCAAAACAATGTCATCGATGCTGGCCTTGTCGAGTTTAGCGTCTCGTAGCGCCTTCTCAACTGGCTCTAAAGTCGATCGAAATAGGTCTGAGCAAAGCTCCTCGAAGCGTGCCCTCGTGATTTTCGTGTAAAAGTCGATTCCTTCGTAAAGAGAATCGATTTCAATGCTCGCTTCGCTGCTACTCGACAATGTCCGTTTGGCGCGTTCGCACGCCGTACGCAAACGACGGAGAGCACGTCGATTGTTCTTCAAGTCTTTTTTGTGTTTACGCTTAAATTCTCCGACGAAATGATCAACGAGTCGATTGTCAAAGTCCTCGCCTCCCAAGTGTGTGTCGCCAGCAGTTGACCTGACCTCGAACAGTGAACCCTGGTCTATCGTTAAGATGGACACGTCAAACGTACCTCCACCCAAATCGAAAATCAGCACATTTTTCTCGCCCGTAAGGTTCTTATCCAGACCATAGGCCAGAGCTGCAGCCGTTGGTTCGTTCACAATTCTCAGCACGTTCAAACCGGCTATGGCGGCCGCGTCTTTTGTTGCTTGTCTCTGCGAATCGTTGAAATATGCAGGAACAGTGACCACTGCGTCTGTCACTTTGCAGCCGAGATACGCCTCTGCAGTCTCCTTCATCTTGTTCAATACCATCGAACTGATCTCCTCTGGGGTGAACGTCTTCCTCTCCGCGGAAGTCGACCTCAAGTTTTGCTTTTCCCTCACTGTTCACAACCCGAAATGGCCAATGTTTCATGTCGCTCTGCACTGATTGATCATTGAACTTTCTGCCAATCAAGCGTTTGGCATCGAACAGTGTGTTCTCAGCGTTGAGAGCTGCCTGATTTTTGGCAGCATCTCCAATTAACCTCTCCGTATCCGTAAATGCCACATAGCTCGGTGTTGTCCTGTTGCCCTGGTCGTTGGCAATAATTTCCACCTTGCCGTGTTGGAACACACCTACACACGAGTAGGTTGTGCCCAAATCAATACCAATTGCTGGACCTCGAACCATTCTGATTTCTCTATTTTCTCTCTTCTTTATTATATTCGGCCGTCCCTAGGAAAGAACCGAGTTGAAATGATGATTATCAAAGCTGTGGTGAAAAATAACGTTTGTATCGTTCGTACAAAATAAGTGTCAGATGAAAATTTATATATTGTGTTGACGTTTAAAATATCTTCTTTTTTAAAATTCAAATTGATCGTTTGTAAAGAAATAGTTTCGAATTAATCGGGTTGCCGTAGTAAAGCAAGCGTCTTCTTTATTTCGTGTTTTCTTCTGTCAATCAGTGAATTGAAATGTAACGAGAGCGAGCAGGCAGCTTTTTATAGTCAACCAAGCAACCCCCTTCCCACCATTGAATATCTGATGTCGGCTGCTAGTGCTTTCGCCATACTGCTAAATGCTTCTCCTAACTTGTGGAAGCTTCACGAATGTTCTAGAAAACATCCAGTCGTTTCGCGTGCATTCCACCCTCTTCTTCGAATATTCTCACAAGTTCATTTCGGAGTGATCTCCCTTTAACATTCCTTACGTTTTCTTTTCTATTCAATATTATTTTATTCTTAATAGTACGTATGTAGTGTATAATGAAATTTCACTGTTAATTTTTGTACTTTTGTTTTATTTATCGACACCTGTTTTGCCTTTTTTTGTGTATTTATTTTCGTTTTGAGAACGTGGTCACTTTGGAAAATATATTTAATTTCATTTTAGAGTAACATTCGACGTAAGTAGTATTAATTTTAATTTCTGTTTTCTACTGTTTTCATTTTTAGTATTTTTATTTGTCTCGTTTGAATCATGACTGAAATTCGATCCTCTGTCGGTTTCCAATGCTTTTGGCCTTTTGTTATGAAAAAAGTGGGGAAAAGCTATCCTCTTAATGGTAATATAATATTTTTACCCATAGAACTTTGTTTTATTTAGTTTGGGACCTTTTCCCTTTTTTGACTATGCTGTTTTTTCAGCGATTTTGTGGAGGTACCTAAAACTAATAATGTTTTTTGGGTAGGTACCTACGTCCATTTTTCCGAAATTTTAGATAAATTTAAATTGAAATTTTAAAAATAAATAATAAGTAATCTTCAAGCTTTAAAATTAGCTTTAATTGAAAATCCAATTTTAAGAGATTAAATTTTAATTCCCGAAAGAAAAAAATAGACTGGTGTTTTTTAAACCGAAATTATATTGATTTTAATCTACTTTTTTTCGAAATCGGAAAAATTAACTTTAAATTTCCCACCATTTTTCATTGATCGACACATTCTGTCAACAGTACGTAAAACACTAAACAGTAGCCAAATTTCTGTTTTAAAAATCTTGCAAAAATAAAATATACCTCGCTGACACGTCATTTAAGTCAATTTTTAAAATTGAAACTTACCTTTATCTGATTTCAATCAAGTAAAATCCTTACTGCCAGAAATTTACATTAAAAATAACTTTTTAACTACGGTAGCCCTACCTGTGATCACCTCGATTACGGAATGACGGGGGCGGGTGTTAAAAGATTTACGAGAAACTGAAAGTATTGCGACCATACGGGCCAAAAAAAACATAAAATTTTAATTTCTTTTTTTTTTTTTGGGGGGGGGGGGGGGGGGGGGGGGGGGGGGGGGGGTTTTAAACTAAATAGTAAAATTCAAAATTTAATTTAATAATTTCAGTAATTATATAATATTTAATAGAATTTTAGTTTACATTTATAGCAGACATTTATGCTTTCTGAATAAATAAAAAATTCAAAATTTAAATTTCTTTTAAAACAATTTTAATTTAATAAAAAAAAATGAAATTAAAATGACCAAACTAAGTTATTTTATGTTATTTATTAATATTTTTATTATGCATTTTTCATATTATTAAGTTATCACTGAGTTTAAGGCATGCTAAAAATATCTAATTTAATTTTTATAGCACGGCAGATGTTATAATTATGGAAACATGTTATGACTCAAAAATGGAACGTAAATGAACATATTTACTGTAATACCCCAGTGGACGGGCCGAACAATTTCTCCAGCGGCCGTTCTCCACGCTGTGATGTTTGCCTGGAGTTTGTTGAAAAAGTCGGAGTGTCAAGCTGGGGGTACAAGATTAAACTATAAGGAACGAACTTCCACAACTTGGATGGGTTGAAACGATGCTTTATTTCGTTTAGAGTTAGCCTTTTCGGTTGGGGCAGGCGAATGTGACACACATCTCTAACTCTAATTAATGGAGATCAAATCCGAACTGACCGAAACAAGACGAACGGAGTTTCTACTCACTCAACTAACTGACTAACTTAACTCATTCACTTTATCTCACTGATCGGCTCGGAAATATCACCTGTATTTATTCAAAATTAATCCGGAAATCCTGAAATGCTTTAGACCACCAGGTGATAAGCATTGGCGACTGTAAGTCCGAAATTTCAGGATACTTAAATTTTCCTTCTTTTGATGTGTAAACATCCCGGCAGACATCCGGTTTCCAGCTTTTTTTTGTTTTTGTTTTTTTTATCTTTTTATCTTAATAAAGCTTCCGCCGGAAAATTCTTAATGTGTGGTCAAGATACAGTAAAAGACAGCTTTTGACCTGGTCATTCAAAAACCTATTTCCTGAACTTTATCTCTTATCACATTGAATCACTGAGTCAAATATTTACCGGAAGACTGGTAGGATTTAACAGTAATCTGATACCCTTTTCTCTTCCACAATTTTCCTTATAAAAGAAAAAGCGTTTATTTATTTATTTTTTCCTCTTCTTTTTCACTTTTGTTAAACGAAACATGTTTTTAATCTATTTTCTATTCTTAACCATTTTCTATTTTAATCTATTATAATAAAATACATATTTTACAAAGCACCTTAATATACACCTATTATCGTGTCACATTTACACACAAAAAAAAATTTTTATTTAATTAATTTAAAATATTTTTGCTAAACGATTTTTATTAAACTTTTCAATTTTAGAGAGGCAATATGATAATCAGCTCTTAACTAAAAAGTCTACTCGCAATCAATTCTTTGGAGATTTTAAAAATATTTTTAAAAGCTTATATATTATTAAATTATTTAATAATTAAAAAATTTTAAAAAATGAAAACAATTCTTTTCTTAAAATTTTATTATTAATCGAAAAATAATTTTTTTTCAGAGTATAATGTCCTCAATAGTTTTTATTTATTCCAGCAATTAAAAGATTATCAAATTAAATTATATCAGAGTTTTATTGCATTTTTTATTTTACTCTTCGGAGAAGGTTTTCAGATAGTGGTTGCAGACTTAAGATAAAAAAAAATAGGTGATTTATATTCCCCAATGAGACCTGCGTTGAACTAATAAAACAAAAGTTAGCAACTAATTAAAATTTTTTAACATTTCATGGGTTTACGTGAAGTGGGGAGTAACAGAGATAAAAAATATTTTATCAAGATTTTTAAAAAATAATAATTTCGAAAGTAATTTCATTCATTTGTCAATGAATACTGAAAGTTTTATTAACATCCGACAATTATCTTTGATTTTTGCGAGAATTTCCAAATTAATGTGTTTGTAACCTAAAAAAAAGTGGCAAATGCAAACAGTTGTAATATAGTGGGTTGCTTATCTATTCCTTTTCTAGTTGTGGGCGTCCGTTCTAGTGGAGGGAGTAGTATTATATTGTTGTAGATTAACGGAATTTGGCCTTGTTGTAGATAGCCCACTATACGTCATAAAATGATTATAAAATCAAGAAAAGCAATTTGAGTAGAAAATATTATTTATATATACACATAAATTAATGTTTTTACAATTACATAAATTAATGTTTTTACAATTTGTAGAGGACGAAGGCGTTTATTTACTGATTTATATTTACGAGTCGAATCGGCGTAACTTGGGTCATGAAATAAAGCAGGAAATAAGATGAAAAGGCGAAAGTAACCAGAAAAACAATATATTAACAAAGGTTACATAGAGTTGAAAGTATGCAAATCAAATAAGGAAAGAAAAGTTCTTTCCCTTTATCAGAAAAAAAAACGTAATTGTTCGAGAAGAGATTAAATTGAATAAAGTTAATGTGCATAATGTCTGTTTCCAATTGGAGTTTTTTAGTGTTGTGCGTGTGCATTCTGGTGAGAAATAAAAATTTGCGCCACTAACTGCTACCCGCAATTAGTGCGCGTGTGTATGTGTGAGTTAGGGAAACATGTCTGCTCTTGCCCGGGACAAAATCCTAACTGCCGTAACACGTGACGTTCCCCGACTTATATCGGCATACCGCAGCGCTAGAAACTAAGGTTGTCACGTGAACGATGAATGACCATGTGTGTATGTGGGGGTGTGAATGTATCAAACCCTACACAATTAAAGTAATACTGGAATATAGGTCCAACGGAGGTTAAATGTTCATGGCAAATATAATGCTGAAAAAGATAATTAGTGCTTAGGAATGTGGGGAGCAGAGGTATGTGAGGAATGTCTTTGAAGTAGTCGTTCCTTAGGTCAGCAAGTACTTTTGATACGGGGAAGACGGTAAGGAGAGGTGAAGGGAGGCGAACATAGTAGCCGCTCGACTTAAGTCAAAGGGATATTAATTACATTCATCTCTCTGTGTCTCTGCATCAGTCTGTCTGCTGGGGTTCTGTTTGTATCCGCTTTTTATATTTGCTTTTGGATCAAAAGCAGCTCGTTTTGGGATTTCACACTTGTATTTGATTCTGGGCTTCCCACACAAAATGGAAATTTGATATTTGATTAATTTTTATTTTTCAACCGGAACATCTGCACGAACTCGGATGCGCAACGGCGACTTTTGTTCATTTGCTTTTTGGTCTCTATAGAGCAAACATCCGGTCCCTCGCTTTTGCACGGTCGGTATCACCATAGTAAAACAGTAGTAAACGTTTCTTAGCCGCTAACTCAATCAAACAAAACATTCTGACAAAATTTCGAAAATGTTAGAAAGGATTAAAAAAACTTTAAAAATAATTAAAAACTACTTTGATTTTAACTCTTAAAAATAATATAAACATTTTGAGGGAAAAAGTTTGTTTTATTAAGTTTGGGACCTTTTTTAATCGTACTATGCTGTTATTTTTCATTGACGTATATGACGTAATGGAGGTACCAATTTTTGTGGTTTTGGTTGAAAAAAAAGATTGGAGAGAATGAATATCAGGCGGCAACAAAAAAGCGCACTGTAAAAAAAATGACAAATTCAATAAAATTTAAAACAAGAGCAATTTAATTGAAATAAAGTCAAAGAAAATTTAATTATTTGGTCTATGGGATCACGTGTATTTTTTCACACAGTTCACCCATATTCCGCTCTCACACATGTACATAGATATTCATACTCTTTCAGCTCTTTTTATTTCTGTCTCGCGTGTTCCTTCTTTTAGGAAACACGCTGTAGAGGGAGAAGCGTCCATTACTAATTTATATTTACGAATCGACTCGGCGTAACTTGAGACATGAAATAGAGCAGGAAATAAGGAAACACAAAAAAGCGAAAGTAACCAGAACAACAATATATTAACAAAGGTTACATAGAGTTGAAAGAATGCAAATCAAATAAGGAAAAAAAAGTTCTTTCCCTTTGTCTGGAGAGAAACGTAAATGTTCGATAGAAGATTAAATTGAATCAAGTTCAATTTGAATAAAGTTTTTTTTTTTATAAGCGTTTCACCCCGAGCAAGGCATTTCACTGCCACTATAGCGCAGGGGGCTACATAGAGTGGAGAAAGGATGGTTAGATCTAGGAAATGTCAGAAGGAGGATGATAGGCGGGTAAGGATACCGAGAATGAGGGTTGGGTAGATGATAAGAGTGTTGGGAGAATAGGTGATAGGAGGTGTCTATTGACCCTACATTTAAACAGCTGGAGATTGTAGCTGTCGGGAAAGCAGACATGTGGAAGGGAATTCCACAGGCGGGAAGCACGAGAAAAGAAGCTATTGGAGTAGAAATTACGGTTACACTTTATCTGTTTAACTGTAAAAGGGTGGGACCTAGTTGCTAATCTAGTATCTCGTGTAAATTCGTACCTAGGCGGCACCAATGATCTAAGTTCATCAGAGCAGAAGCCATGAAAGTATTTGTAGAAGAGGCACAAGGAAGCCATATCACGCCGGTGAGAGTGGCTGCAGCCGGTCTGAATGTACATACTGTTAATGTCTGTTTCCAATTGGAGTTTTTTTTTTTTTAGCGTTGTGTGTGCATGCTGGCGAGAAATAGAAATTTGCGCCACTAATTGCTACCCGCAATTAGTGCGCGTGTGTATGTGTGAGTTAGGTAATAGACATGTCTACTCTAACCCGGGACAGAACCCTAACGACTGGAACACGTGACACTCCCGGCTTATATCGGCATGAAGTGTTAAAAAACAATTCGAATTCCAACAAAGTTTGGAAGAGAACAAATAGAAATGCAGCAAAAAATGAAACCAGACACATGGAATTACAAGAATTAATAATAAAAGTGATGAACAACAAAAGACAGAACAGCGTAAAAAGAGTCTACATTTTCTCAGAACGCAATATGGAATTCAATTGAAGATTTCAGATACTCTCCTGACGAAGATAAAACCTTCGAAAACTACTTTAGGAGATACGAGGACTTTTATAAAATTGATTGCGAGACATGATCAGACACAAAGAAATTGAGGTTGTTATTAAGGAAACTGGGAACGTCCGAACATACGATGTTCATTTACTACATATTATACTATAGAAGAGATTAAATTGAATAAAGTTAATGTGCATAATGTCTGTTTCCAATTGGAGTTTTTTAGCGTTATGTGTGCATACTGGTGAGAAATAAAAATTTGCGCCACTAATTGCTACCTGCAATTAGTGCGCGTGTGTATGTGTGAGTTAGGTAACAAACATGTCTGCTCTCGCCCGGGACGAAACCCCCCAACTGCTGGAACACGTGACGCTCCCGGCTTATATCGGCATGCCGTTCGCGCGAAAAAAAACTGGGGTTATCACGTGAACGCTGAATGACCATGTGTGTGTGTGTGTGTGTGTGTGAAATGTATCAAACCCTACACACGCGACCACCACGTGATGCTTTCTATGCTTTTCCTGCGTTTTCGTGGTGTTCATAAAAGCGGTGACACACCTGTTAGAGCATGCAGTTCCAGTCTGGGCTCCCAGCAAGGCAGCTGGCAGTTTCAGCTGCCCGCAATAGCGGCATGCTATCGCGGGGTCATGTTTCTCAATTTTACCTAACTCGCTCTCATACACCCGCACTGATTGCATCCTGCAATTAGCTGCCATTTATTTCTTAAACACACATGTGCACAAATCACTCACATCTTCCAATTGGAACCTTCTTCAACTCAACATCAGTATATGGTGGGTTATCCGTTCGAGTGAAACGCAGTTGTATGTTGAAGCAGATTAACTGAATTTAGCCTCATTAATAGATAGCCCACTATAAGTTATAAAAGGGGTTATAAAACAAGAAGATCAAATTGAGTATCGAAACAACATTTTATATATACACTGATATCAATTAAGGTTTTCACAAACAAAATAATGTCTTTAGGATGGGTCCAACGGAGGTTAAAATGTTTATAGCAGTAAATGCTGAAAAGAGAGTTTGTGCGTATGTATATGTGGGAGCGTTTGTCCATTAGGAATGTCTTTGATCTATCCACTCCTTTGGTCGGTAAGTAGCTCAGTGACAGTGAAGAAGATGAGAGGGAAAGGAGGCGAGCATAGTGGATCGCTTGACGAGGTCAAAGGGTGTGCTAGTTATGCTCGCACTTTCTCAACTCTTGTGATGCTTTTTGTGTAGGCTTTTTATTTCGTCTTTGTGGGTCCCAGCAGGTCATTTAAACCTAAGAAGATTTAAGAAAATAACAAATTGAACTTTCAATGACCCATGTCAAATTTCTTTCCACCAAAAAATGTGTTCACATTTAGAGCCAACCATGTGACCAAGTCAGCCTATTTATTTCACATTTTTTGGCTTTTCAGTCTGAGAGACTTAAGGAGGCAGAGAACAGTCAACCCAGCCACGATGTAACAAAAATCGTTAACCGCTGATAGGGCACAATTGTCCCTGTGACTTGTATCCCCACTCTCTCACCTTCTCATGTACTTCTTTATCTCTCCTTCTTCCTTTTCAATTACTCACCATCAACATAATGATTGTTGGTTGGTTGTTTTTGTTTTATGGCATATCAACCTCCGTGGGTCATTTATTGCCAACTAAATTTTATTTATTTATTGCTAGTAATACCTTTTTCTTTCAACAATTTATTGTTGTTTTTATATAAGTTTTGTGTCTAGTAATACTTTTTCTTTTCGAGTACTAAGATTCATTGGGGATTTGTTTTTAAGGGCAGGGTCCCCAAGTCCTACCCTGTTATTTAACCCATAACTGGATGGAAGGGATGGATTAATACCTTTCCCAAGGGTACCAGTGCTTAAGCAAATGCAGGGTATTCAACTGATTTCTCTTTCTGAGCTGATATCCACTGCACCACAATGCACACCCATCACTAAATGCTTACAGCACCTGGTATTCCCAAGCGGTCACCCATCTAAGTAATGACCTCAACATAATGAACAAAAGAAACAAACTTGTCACACGAATCCAAGACACTCAATTTCTTAACCTAATGAAACACGATCTCTTCATTGTCTCCAAAACAAAAGAACAAAAAAGATTAAGTGACAAACATATACTTTTAGAGTCATCATCTCATTTTTTTACACCCAATGGTGTGTAGGGCAGTAACTTTTTGTTACTGTTTCTGTAAAAAACTGTTTTATACAAGGCAGGGATGTTAGCCCTGTGCCCAACCCCCAAATCTGGAGGACCAGTGGACCATTCTTGGTTTTTACATTTACAGTACCTGGTATTTCCAAACGGTCACCCATCTAAGTACTGACCAGGTTCAATGTTGCTTACCTTCGATGATTGGACGAGAACTGGTGTATTCAACACGATATAGCTGTAGACACTTTTAGAGTGTACAAACTTAAATAGAGTGCGAAAGAAGTATTACCAAACAAGTAGTTTGAAAAAACTATTTATGGAAACAAGACCAAGCAGGATACTCGAATTCTTAAAAGAAATTGGAATGTACTCAAAAATATAACTGGTTGAATACTATCTCACACACACATAAATATATGTATTTCCACCAACTTGCTATATATTCGAAAACTTAGTTCTACCAAATGTGCATTTGCAAGTCTTGTATATGTAATATATATACAATGTATATAGGCTGGATTTGGCTTCAGATAGCCCGTAGTGGTTGGTATGTGATAAAATTTAAATCTATATTAATTTGTTAAGTATATAAACTTCTTGAAGTTGTTCTTAAATTTTTGTTCAATTTTAAATAATTTGATTCAGCATTAAATGACCCAAGATGGGTTGATATGCCATAAAACAAAACAACCAAACCAAACCATCAATGTCTCCAAACACTTAGATCTTGATATCAACTCACAAAGCAAGACAAGTTACCAAAACTCACTCAAGAACATTTCATAAATACAGTCAAGAAGAGACAACTATTTTGAACTAAACTATAAGTTGAACGATATTTTACCAACAATTTTTCAACAATACAATCTGTTTAATTTCTGTACAAATCAAATTTTGCTAAAACAAATGAACTCTTAATTCTTTAAACTCCTTACTACAATTTCTCTTTGAACATTTTCACAGATAATAATTTCATACATAAAATTAAATGTTATGCTGTTTGATAAATTTTCATTTATTTATACAAACAAGACAGTTTTATTCTCCAACCTCCTGATAATTTTAAATTGTAGGGAATTCAGTGATATTTGACACAAGACCAATTTAATAAACACGATCGAGCTCCCTACTTTAAGTGTTTATGTCTACAAGTGCCAAGAGTCGCATCTCCTACTCTTCAGCAATGGATTTTTATAGCCAAAACCCATCTTCAATTTATCTGAAAAATGTTAGCAGTCAATACAATATTTCAGATTGCAATTGTCCTACATTTAAAAATAACGATTATCAAAACAATTTAATCCAGAATATTGTGGAAGTTGTAAATCCTGCAACAGTAATAATACTAGAACCAGAATAATATTCAAATTGTCCTACTATCAGTCCACCAACAGAAGTAACACTAGGTTCAGAATATTGCTCATACTATCCTAATATCAGTATTGCAACAGAAATAATACTGGGTCCATAACATTGTTCAACCTGTCTATTGCCTATCCGGCAACAAGATAAATACTATGTCCAGAATAATACACCATTTGTTCTACTACCAGTACTGCAACATGAATAACAATGTGTCCGGAATTTTGTTCAAAGTTTTCTGCTACCAGTCCCGCAATAGGTATAACACGAGGTTATGAATATTCTTCAACCTGCCCAACTGCCAGTCCTGCAACAGGAATAACACTAGGTTCAGTATATTGTTTAACCAGTACTACTAAGGATCTACCAACTTGAATAACACTAGGTCCAGTATATTGTTTAACCAGTACTACTAAGGGTCTACCAACTTGAATAACACTAGGTCCAGTATATTGTTTAACCAGTACTACTAAGGATCTACCAACTTGAATAACACTAGGTCCAGTATATTGTTTAACCAGTACTACTAAGGGTCTACCAACTTGAATAACACTAGGTCCAGTATATTGTTTAACCAGTACTACTAAGGATCTACCAACTTGAATAACACTAGGTCCAGTATATTGTTTAACCAGTACTACTAAGGGTCTACCAACTTGAATAACACTAGGTCCAGTATATTGTTTAACCAGTACTACTAAGGGTCTACCAACTTGAATAACACTAGGTCCAGTATATTGTTTAACCAGTACTACTAAGGGTCTACCAACTTGAATAACACTAGGTCCAGTATATTGTTTAACCAGTACTACTAAGGGTCTACCAACTTGAATAACACTAGGTCCAGTATATTGTTTAACCAGTACTACTAAGGGTTTACCAACTTGAATAACACTAGGTCCAGTATATTGTTTAACCAGTACTACTAAGGGTCTACCAACTTGAATAACACTAGGTCCAGTATATTGTTTAAACAGTACTACTAAGGGTCTACCAACTTGAATAACATTAGGTCACGAACATTGTTCAACTTGTCCTACAGCTAGTATTGTGACAGAAATGATACAAGGTCCAGAAAATTGTTTAATATGTCCTACTTACCAGGCCTGCAACAGGAATAGCAGTAGGCCCAGTATATATTCTACAACCTCTCCTACTGTCAGTCCTACAAAGGCAATATCACTATCCAGAATAATATTTAAATTGTTCAACTTTCAGTACTGCAATAGGTATAACAATAGGTCAAGAATATTGTTTAAACTATTCTGCTGCCACTTCTGCAACAGGAATAACACTAGGTTCAGATTATTGTTCAACCTGTCCTGCTTCCAATCCTGTAACAGGAATAGCACTAGGTAACAAATATTCTACAACCTGTCCTACAACAGGAATAACGCTCAGTCTAGAACAATATACAATCTGTCCTACTATCAGTACTTCAACAAGAATAACAATGGCTCCAGAATTGTTTTTCAAAGTGTTCTGCTGCCGGTCTTGCAGCAGATATAATACTAAGTTAAAAAATATTCTTCAACCTGTTCTACAATTAGCCCTGCAAAAAGAATAACACTAGGTCTAGAATATTGTTCAACCTGTTCCACTGAGAGTTCAGCAACTGGAATAATACTAGGTCCAGAATATTGTTTAACTTGTTCTATTGCTTATTCTGCAACAGGCACAATACCAAGTTCAGTCTATTGTTCCAACTGTCCTCCTATCAATCCTATAACAGGAATAATAATTAGTATGTTATCTGTCCTACTGTTAGTCTTGCAACAGAATAATACTACATCCAGAATATTGTTCAACATGTCCTACTGTTAGTCCTGCAACAGAATAATACTACATCCAGAATATTGTTCAACATGTCCTACTGCCAGATTTGCAACAGGAATCATACTAGGTCCAATGTATTGTTACCTGTTCTACTGTCAGTCCTGCAACAGTAATAATACTAGGTCCAGAAGATTGTTCAAACTGTCTACTTCCTATCCTGCAACAGATATAATACCAGGTCTAGTATATTGTGCAACCCGTACTCCTGAGAGTTCAGTAACTGGAATAACACTACATCTGAAATATTGTCTACGTTACCAAGCTTCCCATTCCAGCCCCATTAATAAAGCTAGGTGGAGAATATTGTTCAAACTGTTCTACTGAGAGTTCATCAACTGGAATAATACCAGGTTCAGTACATTGTTCAAACCTCTCCTACTGTCACTCTTGCAACAGGGATAACACAAGGTCCAGAATAATATTTTAATTTGTTCTACTACCAGAAGTGGAACTGGAATAACACTAGGTCATGAACAGGGTTTATCTCTTCTACTGTAAGTTTAGCAACAAGAATAACACTAGGTCTAGAATATTGTTGAATTTATCCTGCTTGGTAGCCAGTCCTGCAATCTGAATAACACTAGGTTCAGAATATTGTTCAACATTTCTTACTTGCCCTTGCTAGCCCTGCAACAGGAATAATATTAGGTCCAGAATATTATTCATCTATTAAAACAGCACATCTAGTAACAGAAATAACACTAGGTCCAGAATATTGTTCAACCTGTTCTACTGCAACTCCAGCAAGAGTAGTAACACTAGGTGAAGAATAATGTTCGCCCTATCCTACTTTTAGTATTGCAGCAGGAATAACACTAGGTTCAGCATTTTGTTCAAGTTATATTCCTGTGTGTCCCACAACAGAAACAACACTTGGTCCAGAATTCTGTTCCACCTGTTCTGCTGCCAGCCCTGCATTTTAAATAACACTAGGTCTAGGATATTGCTCACCCCTTTTTGCTGTCAGTCCTGCAACAGAAATAACACTAGGCCTAGGGTATTGCTCAACCATTTCTGCTGCTAGTCCTGCATTTTAAATAACACTAGGTCCAGGATATTGCTCACCCCTTTTTGCTGTCAGTCCTGCAACAGAAATAACACTAGGTCCAGGATATTACTCACCTTTTTTTGCTGTCAGTTCTGCAACAGAAATGACATTAGGTCTAGGATATTGCTCAAGCTTTTCTGCTTCAAATCTCACAACAGGAATAACACTAGGTCTAAGATATTGTTTAAACTGTCCAACTGCCAGTTCTGCAACAAGAATAACACTAGTTCCAGAATCTTGTTCAACCTTACTGCAAGTCTTGCAACAAAAATAATACTATGTCCAGAATATTGTTCCTGCTTTTCTACTGCCAGTCCAGTTTTCAGACAATCTTGGGCATGACGGTAAACTGCATCCGGCAGCAAGGCCTCTGATTGTGAGATTGTGATGAGCATGAAACCACCTCCTAATTGCTGCTGTTCCCAGGTCCACCCTGACCTGGAGTGGTATAACACCTGTTTGGGTCCCACCTATGAACAAATAGTTAACTCCAAAACTGGGGTCAAAACACTATGAAAGTATAAAAATAAACTTTTATAGAAATATATAGATATAAAAATAGACTTTTATAAAAAAAAATATACATTTTTGAAGAAAAAAATGTTACCATACAATACATTTTTGAAGGAAAAAAATTATTTCTATAATATATTTTTGAAGGAAAAAAAAATTATTGCCAGCTATGCATTTTTTAATATAAATCTAGAAGACATCTTCAGTTTTCTAAAATAAAATAAATTTTTTTTTTCAACAAAATCTTACTAAATCAAACTTCTCACTATAACTGTACATAAAAAATACCTTAAAACTTTAACTTTTTTGGCAATAAATAACCCACAGAGTTTGATATGCCATTAAACAAAACTCAAAACAGTTGTCAGAAGTAGAACTAGGTATGTCAATAATTTTAGACAAACTATTCACCCACCAGTTCAGCAAAAGAAGCTGTAATATGTTGCTCTATACCATTGCCCAAAATCTTTTCTTACTTGTTCTGCAACTGGTGCAGATCTATCTATAAAGAGAATTTTGCTCAACCAATTCTACTGCAAGATTTTCAGGACTATGTATGAAAAACATGTTTCTTCACTTGTTCTGCAGCCAGTTCTGTAACAGGAACATAAATATGCATGTACAAAATTTTGCTTAACAGGTCCTCCTGCCAGTCATACAAAGAGAGCATTGCTATGTATGTCCATTCTATTGTGTAAACTCATCTGCTGCCTGTTCTGCAACAGGGGCAAGACTATTTATGTCCAAAACACTGCTCAACCTGTTCTTCTGCCAGTTATGGCAGCATATTGGCCATGCATACAATACCTGTGTTACTAAATATACGTAGTCATTGTCTTGTGGCCATTGGCTGAAATAGAACTCACTACACCCTGTATTCCCTGTGCATTTGGAACCCTAGCACAGTTTGCAGTGAAATTCATAATCTTGTCAAATAGCTGAATATTTGATGCTTCACCAGGGCTACTAAGGGTGTTTTTATTGTGACACCAACACTAGATGGGTTGCCTCCAGGCCCCATCCTTGTTATTTAACCCATAACTGGAGGGAAGTGACGGATTAATATCTTTCCCAAGGGTACCAGTGCTTAAGTGAATGCAGGGTACTCAACTGAAATTCGAACTCGGCTTACCAATTTCTCTTTCCAAGCCGATATCCACTGCACCACAACACACATCCGTCACTAGATATACAAATGTACAAAACTGGCTCATATACCTGTTCCCATTGACCATTTATAAGATTAATCAATTGATTTGTTTTTTACAGCTTATCAACCTTTTGCAAGTTATTTAAAGCCAGTAATTTTTTTTGTATTTTAACAATTTTTTAAAGGTAATAATAATTTTCTGATACAAGTCTTATGAGCTGGAATGAGAAGAGGTAGATTTGTACTTTTTCTAAGATCATTTGTGCAGAAGTGAATAACCTGACATTATTATTTTTTAAACACTCTACCCCCAAGCAAGGCAATAAAGTCACTAAGTTGCAAGTGGTTACTGAGTTGTAGAGAATATGAGAAAAATACAAAACTGAAATTGAGACCCAACTCTATGATTTTGTATTCTGAACTGTTGCCATCGTACCACACACACATCCAAGTCTATTACACTTGCTATTCTCAATTGGTCACCTACCAGACCAGACCTTTGCATCTAAACCTCCCATAGCTTGATTGATTGCTATTTCTATGGCAAATGCTTTGATGAGCAACATTCTCAGTTCCACCAGTGACATTCTAGGGAATGTCGCTCAACAGACAACCACGTCAGACATTTACATCTAAACCTCTCATTACTCATTTCTATGGAAAATGTTCTGATGAACTACATTCCTTAGTTCCACCAGTTTAGGCCTTTACATCTAAAACTTTTGTTACTCCATTGATTGCTATTTCACGGCTTCTGCTCTGATGAACTTAGCTCACTGATACCCACTATATATGAATTTCCTCAAGCCACAAGATTAGCAACTAGGTCCTACCCTTTTACTGTAAAACCAATAAATTGTTAATGCAAACTCTACTCCATCAGCTTCTTTTCTCACACTTCCCGCCTGCGGAATTACCTTCCATTTACTTGCTTCCTCGACAGCTACAATCTCCAAAAATTTAAATGTAAAGTCAATAGTCATCTTCTATCCCACTAACCTACATCCTCTCTCTCATGCTCCTTTCTCCATCCACTCCACTCTCATCAGTATCATCATCCTTCTCTTACCTACTTCCTGACACCCCCTGTAACATGTCACTCTTTCTCATAACTTTCTTCCTATGTAAACCACTGCAAAACAGTGGCAGTAAAATGTATTGCTTGGGGCGATATGATTAAAAAAATAAAGAATTTCAATTAAATATGTTCAGATGAGCTATATTCCATAGTTCCACTAGTTCAAACATTTGGATCTAAACCTATCGTTACTCGATTGATTGCTATTTCCATGAAAAATGTTCTGATGAGATACATTCCTGAGTAACACCAGTTCAGAACTTTACATCTACACCTCTCGTAATTGATTGATTGCTATTTCCATGGAAAATGTTCTGATGATCAACATTCATTATTTCCACTAGTTCAGGCCTTTACATCTAAACCTCTTGTTACTCGGTTGCTATTTCTATGGAAAATGTTCTGATGAACTACATTTCTTAGTTCCACCATCTCAGATCTTCGCAGCTAAGTCCTGCCATATCATGTTCACAGTATTTATTCTTCCTCATCCACCTAGGGGTCCTTGACAAAATCCAACAGAGAATCTGTAATGTGACCAATCACGACTTGGCAGCTAGGATACAGTCACTTTCTCACCAACACAATGTGACTTCCCTGTGTTTTTTCAACAAATACTTTCACAGCTTCTGCTTCAATTAACTTAGCTTACTGGCACCCTCTATATATGAATTTACTCGAGCCATAAGATTAGCAACTAGGTCCCACCCTTTTACTGTGAAACCAATAATATGTAAACACAAATTCTACTCCAACAGCTTCTTTTCTCACACTTCCTGCTTGCGGAATTACCTTCCATTTACTTGCTTCCTCGACAGCTACAATCTCCAAGAATTTAAATGTAAAGTCAATAGTCATCTTCTATCCCACTAACCTACATCCTCTCTCTCATGCTCCTTTCTCCGCCCACTCCACTCTCATCAGTATTATCATCCTTCTCTTCCTCTCATTCTAACACTCCCTGTAACTTGTCACTCTTTCTCATAACTTTCCTCCTGTGTAACCTCCTTCACAATAGTGGCAGTAAAATGCCTTGCTTGGGGTGACACAATTATAAAAAAAAAGTAGTTCCACTGAGCTTCTTCCTAGGAACTGTTAATTCGTGGAACAGAAGATGCTTCACTGAATAGCACGGTCTGAACCTCTTGAAATCTAGAGTCAACCGTTAC
>JBBBDQ010000909.1:2047500-2132500 GCA_037127315.1 Ascarosepion bandense | reverse complement strand
CTCAAATAAAGAAGCAAATGAAAAATAATGTGAGGAAATGAAACATTATTTGGTTCAACCTACCTTTTAACTTAGACGTAAAATCCAAAATAGTGTAAATATTTTTCAAATTAATTAATAAACACTTCCATAAAAACACAGAATGACATAAGATATTCAATAGAAATAGTTAAATTAAGTTAAAGCTTCAGGTACAATTTAGAAAATTATTAAAGAAGCAAAACACTAAGAATTTAAAAAATAGTATAATCCCAAGTCTACATTCAAGCTAGATAGCCTTAAAAATTGTAACAAAGTAGCCAATCATGTGTGGAAATTAAAATAAAATTCAGCAAAGACCCTAATATTGTAGCCGGTTAATGTTTCTTTGATTTGGCCTTGTGTCATACTTAACCAAACTCCCTATAGTTTACAAGTTCTATCCAGAATTATCATCATCCGAATCATCAGAAGGTTTTCATCATCAGAAGGTTGGTTGGTAGCAGGTTGGGATGTGTGAATAAGTGTGGAATAGTGTAAGAATAAAATATACATTTTTCATTTTAAAATAGAAATTTATTAAAAGGAAAGAATAACATAAGTTGTCGGAGTTAATGTGCAATTAGAAACATTATTAAGAAGTTAAGGGCAGAGTTCGTGTTTTCAATGATAAAGTTATGGGTATCAAGAAATGTAGAAAATGTTCATAGTAGTAATTGTTGAAAGAGTATAATGCCTATCATGGCCGTATCTGACTACCAATATCAACCAATTGAAATTGCTGGTTTACATGTGCAACTTTGCCAATATGATGTGAATTATCATTCCAGTAATATTCTTTCAAACTGTACCATAAATACAACCTTATAAACTTTTCTTATCCAAATTCCTGAATCTATGCTTAAATCAAGCCGAACACACAAAATGATTTCAGCCATTAAAATTTGAATTTGGAAATTAGGATTTTCGGAGATTAAATCTGGTTTCTTTAATTCGGCCTTGTGTCAGACTTAACTGAATTCCCTACAGCTTCCAAGATTTATGCAGAATTATCATCATCAGAATTATCAGAAGGTTTTCATCATCAGAAGGTTGGTTGGTAGCAGGTTGGGATGTGTGAATAAGTGTGGAATAGTGTAAGAATAAAATATACATTTTTCATTTTAAAATAGAAATTTATTAAAAGGAAAGAATAACACAAGTTGTAGAAGTTAATGTTCAATTAGAAACATTATTAAGAAGTTAAGGATAGAGTTCGTATTCAATGATAAAGTTATGGGTATCAAGATTTGTAGAAAATGTTCGTAGTAGTAATTGTTGAAAGAGTATATGCGTATGTACCTATGTATATGTTTGTTTGGTAGAAATGTCTTTTGTAGAGGACAAAGTGTCCATTACTAATTTATATTTACGAGTCGACTCGGCGTAACTTGTGTCATGAAATAAAGCAGGAATTAAGGAAACACGAAAAGGCAAAAGTAACCAGAACAACAATATATTGACAAAGGATACATAGAGTTGAAAGCATGCAAATCAAATAAGGCAAGGAAAGTTCTTTCCCTTTGTCTGGAGAGAAGCGTAAATGTTCGATAGAAGATTAAATTGAATAAAATTCAGTTTGAATAAAGTACGTACTGTTAATGTCTGTTTCCAATTGGAGTTTTTTTTAGTGTTGTGTGTGCATGTTGGTGAGAAATAAAAATTTGCGCCACTAATTGCTACCTGTAATTACTGCGCGTGTGTATGTGTGAGCTAGGTAATAGACATGTCTGCTCTTGTCCGGGACAGAATCCTAACTGGTCCAACACGTGACGTTCCCCGACTTTTATTGGTATACCGTAGCACGGGAACTAGGGTTAGCATGTGAACGCTGAATGACCATGTGTGTGTGTAGGTGGGAACGTATCAAACCCTACATCTTTGGATGGAGGAAAAAGAAGTAAAAGAAATCTGTACACGAGAAGGAGGATGATGTGCCACATGGTTGAAGTTTGTATCGTTGCATTTTTCATTTTCGTCTCACGCTTTCTTTGCGAGCTTAGTTAAAAGATATTTTTGAATGGGCACGTTTTTGCACTGTAGATACTTTACCTGATAAATTCTGACATTTGAAATGGTGTTTGGTATATTTTTCTTCTTAATTATATAATTTTTTTTTAATCATTTCACCCCAAGCAAGGCATTCCACTGCCACTATTGCGCATGGGGCTACATAGGGGAAGGTAAAGAGAAGGAGTGGTTAGACATAGGGAATGTCAGGAGGAAGGTGACAGATGAGTAAGGATACCGAGGATGAGGGTTGGGCAGATGGGAAGAGTGTTTGATAGAATGGGAACAGGTTAGTGTGTTAGGAGGTATCTATTGACCTTACATTTAAACTCCTGGAGATTGTAGCCATCGAGGAAGCAATCGTGTGGAAGGGAATTCCACACTCGGGAAGTGCGAGGAAAGAAACTGTTGGAGTAGAAGTTGCAGTTGCATTTTATCAGTTTCACTGTAAAAGGGTGGGATCTAATTGCTAATCTAGTATCTCGTGCAAATTCATATCTAGGGGGCACCAGTGATCTAAGTTCATCAGAGCAGAAGCCATGAAAGTATTTATAGAAGAGACACAGGGAAGCCACGTCGCGCCTGTGGGAGAGAGACTGCAGGCGGTCTGCCAAGTCAGTATCTATCACATTACAGACCCTCCTCTGAACCTTATCGAGAAGCCCAAGGAGAATAGCAGGGGCACCCGACCAGATATGGCAGCAGTACTCAATGCACGGGCAGATGGTAGATTTACATATGTGCAGGATAGATTTAGATGGAAAAAACTTCCGGGCCCTACACAGAGAACCGACTTTCATAGCAGCGGATTTAGCAATGGATTCGATATAGTCATTCCATTTGAGGTCCGCTGAAAGTGTGAGACCAAGGAGGCATAGTGTTTTACTCTCTGGGAGGCAAGCCTGATCCATGCTAATGGGAGGTAGGTGAGATTGTCGATGATGGTTAATTGAGAGTAGCTTCGTTTTAGAAGCATTAAAATTTACTAGCCATTTCTTACCCCAGTCCACTATGGATTGGAGGTCTTTATCATCAATAATCTTGGAGGTAGTAGCAACGATCCTGGTGTTAGGGATGGCTAATTTCTTTGTGAGTTTAGTTGAAATATATTTTGAATGGGCCGGATTCTAAGAATTTCAGGAAGAGTCAAGCAGCAAGAACACCACTGATAGGTCAACCTATGGCTAAGCTGAATTTTTGTTTGTAGAAAGTGTTATTGAAAGAGAAGACAAATTGGTTAGTAATTATTTTGCATATATTTATAATTTTGCGGATCGGTAGAAGAAACTTTCCCTATGGTTTTCGTTAGTTGATTTCTAAATATGTTAAGGCATTTTGTGATGGGTATGTGCATGTATAGTGATTTGATGTTTAAACTCTCCATAAACATGTTAGCCGTATTAATGTTTCCTATTCTTTGGAGTAAGTCACCTGAGTGTTTCATGCGTGTAGAGCTGATGGTGCTCAGGAACAGTGTTAGGATTTTAGCCATGACTAAATTGTGGAGTGCACAATTAATTCTGGATACAATGGGTCTGATGTGTGTCAGGCTTATGTGTTTTGAATAAGCTATATAAGTCATTGTGAGGGCTCTTTTAACAGGTTTGCTCAGTATAGTTGCAGAATAAAGATCAGGTGGTTGCTATGGGTGTGCCTGTCTGCAACAGGGATTATAAGGAAGTAAAATTGGTTGTCTTCAACAGGGATTATTTAAAGAAGTAAAATTGAAGCTAATTTGAGAGAAAAACATGGTGTATTCACTTTTTACTTTATTTTTATGACTAGTCAGGATAGATGAATTTACCTACGGTTGTTGAATGACTTGGTATTTCATTCAATCAACCTTGTCAACCGTAAGTTGACAGGAATAATTTTGAGTGGTTCATAAAATTTGCATTGATTGATTTATCCGATTCGAACGTCTTTTTGAAAACTTTTTATTCAGCCTCGACACAGGGAACCAAACATTAAAAAAAGACTAACAGTGACGTACTGCTACGAAATCAATTTCAACTTTTGAGCTTAAATTTTAATATGCACAAATTTTATTGTAAGTGTCGCTAAATAAATTATTAAATAAACATGTGCATGTTTCACTGGAGTGTTTTACTATATTTTTAAATAAATGCAACAATTTTCTTTGGCTAGAGAGTATTACTGAAGGTCTGTCCTTAGAAAGGGATGAAATAACTCCAAGATGGCTACTTTTCGTTTACCCGTTTATGCTGCAAAATTAGTTTTATTTAAGTATGTTTTCATTTGTATATGAATATATTTTCTATCATATTCATTAACATGTTTTTTTTTTTAAGTTCTTAATTTAAAAAAAAAGTCTGCGGTTAAAATTTGTAAAAAAAAAAATGTATAATCCGAGAAAGATATGAATTCTACACGTTGCTTAGCAACCTCCATCCTCTCCTTCCACTCTTACGCGGAGCTAGTGATCACGTGACAACTACAACGATTAAAACATATGTATCCCTAGTTAAAAAAAAAAATAAAATTAAATATTTTTTTTTTTTTAAATAGAATTAAAACGGGACATTTACTGACAAAGGCGGTCATTTTGTTGCTTTTTATCTTAATAATAATTTGCCTATCTTCATTTTTTATTCTTACCTATTTCCCTCCTGCCCGGAGAAAGGTCACGTGATAGCGAAATTTCTGGAAAAATCTGCTACTAAATACATACAGTGAGCGATTTGGTGTTGAAGCACTCTTTGTGCTTGTCTTTTTTATTTTAATACCGTAAAAGGTAAAAACAAAAATACGATACAAGGGATTTATTTTATTTATTTCTTCCATTTACTAAAAAATATTTATTAACAATTTGGTGTTTCTATTATTAATTTTTCTTTAAAACAAACTTACTGCATAGACTTCTTTGCAGCTTGTCTTTCTCTAGGTTCAGTTACTAAGTATTCGTTTTTCTGTTGTATCGAAATTTGCAGGTTTTGCGGATTAGAAGCGGTGATATTCTGCCAGTGGTGATTCCAAAATGACCCAGGAGGAAGTTACCGGTATTGATGTGACTCCCGAGAAGAATGGAGGTGTTATGAAAGAGATTCTTCGGGAAGGTTCTGGTGATGAATTCCCTCAAACCGGAGACAAGGTTTATGTCCATTATGTCGGCACTTTGACGGACGGTTCAGTGTTCGATTCCAGTCGAGAGCGAGATGAAAAATTTAGCTTCAGTTTGGGGAAAGGTAGCGTTACAATTTTTATTTTTTGTTTTCCTAATTTTAATCAATAATCATTCATGTCGTTATCGATTGCGAAAAATAAATAAATAATTGGCGGATTTCAAAAAGTCAAATTTTTAATCGATAAATAAACGTTTAAAACTAAGTAAAATGAACGCTGTTTAAAATTCAAAATGTCTGCAATTTTTGAGCGGGAATAAAATTTGAGTTTTAAAGGATTGTGAAAGATTGAATGAATAGTGGTTTTATTTATATTTTTCTTTAGCAGTTTCAATATAAAAAAAATATCAACCGTTCCCACCCCCACAAAAAAAATGTTGTGTAATTATTGGCGATCCATTTTTTTTTTAAAATAAACCACAAGTTAACACGTGTGATTGGGATCAAATACAGATCGCTATCCCAAATAATTGAAAAACAAACTAAGCTTTATATATAAATAAATATAATTTCCCATGTCTCTTTCTCGGAAATTAAAAGTGAAACTTATAAAACGTTTTCTTTCGTTTTCCTATTAATATAAAAGCTAAAATTTAAAAAAAAACAATTTAACTAGGTCACATTTTTAACAAAAAAAGCTATATCACTATTTCTGATTTTTTGTTATTGCAATTTTTGTAATAAAAAAAATAAAAAAAAAATCTTCATAAAATGTGGGCCCTTGAAAGCATTATCAAAAATTGTATTTCACAGAATTTAATTTGTATTTCAATATCATTTTGTGGATGTTCGAGTCCAAAATCTTGACCCGGCCCCTAAACTCTTTTACTGACGGGTCAGATCTACATCTACATAATGGTTGTTAGTTATTTTATTTTCCTTTTCATGCCAACTTGAAATGATCTTGATTGGTAGAAATTTAAAGAGAATCAATAATTAGGTTGTAAAATGCCTCCTATTATTGCTTTTAAAAATCTAAAGATCATTTCTAACAAAATATTGATTTAACCTACTTATTTTAGAAATTAGCTTTGCTCGTAAAAAATGATAAAAAGATAACTTTTCTGGTTTTGTTTTTTTTCTACAAGTTTTCTTTTGTTAAATATTAAAGGTATTTTTTTTCACCTTTTTTTATTTTTATTTTATTTAAATCTCAAATATTGCTTTTGCTACTGAATGAATTTAATTTAAATTTGATCTATAAGGGAAATGTTTTACGATTCAGTTTTTCCCCCCCTTGGGTAAATTAAATAGGGGGTCTTGTTTTACAATCGAAAATAAAGGATCTCTAAAACTATAAAGGAAGCATAAGTGGCTTATGTTTTTATTATGAGAAATTCACTTTCATACGGCTTCACTTATTGATCAGCAGTACAAAAAGTGAATTTCCTGTAATTTCATTAAGTTAAATAATATGTAAAATTTAATTTTCCTTTAAGATTTTCTAAAATAACCTTTCCTAAAATAGTTTCATTCATTTGTGAACAAGTCCTAAAAGTTTGAAATCCGCCAATTATTTTTTTTTTTTGTCACCGATGATAGGGAAAAAAAAAACAATTTTAACAATTTTGACGGCTAAGAAATTTATTTTTTTTTATGGTTTTTCTCTTTTTAGTGACAATGAATTTTCATTTTAAGGATAAAATCTCTTGTCTGCATTTTTTTAAAAAATTTTTTAGATAAAAATTAAACTCTTTTCTTTTCTGACATCACTCATCAAATGTACAAAACTTCATAAGTTTTTTGTTTTAAGAATTAAGACAATTAAAATTTTTAAAAAGTGTGATAACTGGATCTGAAATTGGCTCTTTTTTTTTTTTTTCCTTTCCCCCTTCTCAAAAATTGGGAAAGGTAATCCGTCTCTTCCCTCTCCAGTTATGGGTTAAATAGCAGGACAGATTGGGTTCTATAGCCTTGGTCGGCAACCAGTCTACAGCAGAAAGCAATGGCAACCTACTGCGGGATAATCTTCTGCCCAGTCAGTCATGTCTCTTTCGAGACATGATCGCCCAAGCGTGTATCACGTATGGCACTTAACTGACTGACACAGAAATTAAATTAATGCCGTAATTTTGGTTAATTACTAAACCAGAATAGAAACTCGACTATTTCTTTATTTCAATATCGATCATCAAGTAATCGATAAAAGCAGCTTTTTAGTTTTACCAACGTTACAAAAAAGGGGTTAACTTAAAAAGATTGAAAAAGCAAAGCTAAAAAACAGCCTCTTCTTCTCTTTAAGTGCTATTTTTTGTTTTGTCAAGATGTGCAAATAAGTAGTTTTCTTCAATCAATTTTTTTTAGTCTTCCCTTAAAAATAAAAATAAAAATACGGGGATTGGTGGTAGTTTTGGCAAGTGGGCCAAACTGGAAACTTATCAGCATCCCCTCGTAAATAATACATCGTCTGGTTTCCAAAATTCAACCTTTTAATTTATAAAATCTTTGATAAATAACTTAAGCAAGAACTGGCTGCATTTTTAATCAGACTTGAAGAATGTCATTCATTTTCCAGTTGGTCTCATCTACGCACTTTTCTCATCTACTTGTCTTCAGTACTATTAGCGAGAAAGTCACATGAGCTGTCTTTCTTTTTATCTATCTACCTGACTTCAATCTGAGATACGCTTCTTGATCTTTTTAATTTTATTATACCTGTCTACAAATTTATCCCCGCCCTCCAAGATAGCCTAATTCAAAATATTGTTTAATAACCTGTTCTAAATACACAATTTTGGCGGAGGATGGAACAAAAAGAAAACGATTTTTTTTTCCTATTCGCCATATTTGACGATTAGGGAAAGAATAAGAGATGATTTATTTGTTTACCTGTCTGATCCAAATTTCTCACGTTGTAACGTAAATTTTTTTTTTATAAAATGACATTGGATTTTAAATTAAAATTAATCTTATAAATTAAGTCTTCTTATCAAACATAGCATTCTTAAAAAAAGAAGTCACTTATTTTTTATTTTTTTTTATCGTGTGTGTGTGTGTAAATATAAAGAATAAAATGATATTAAAATTTCTTGACTTCGTTTTTAAATTATTTTTCCTTCTCTTTGTGTATTATTTTTCATTTCACACGCACACAATCTTTAACTTCCCTGATAGTTGCAGAAGTAAGTCTGTACAAACAAATTTGTTCCCGATTTCTACTTGAAATAAATCCACTCTTATTGAATCGTTTGTAGATACTAAATATCCCACTTTATTTATTTCTTTTTCCACTGAATCTATAAATAAAGCGCATTGTACGTATGTCCGTCGATCCTTTTATTTCGATCTCGGTGAATCATAAACACTAAACAGCCATAAAGAAGTAACAGGTAGTAACTACTGTAGTAGTTAATGCGATTAAATATCAAACAACGTAAGATTTAATTTTAATTTCGCTTTTCGTCGCAGGTGTAATTGATATCGTCTAATTAAAACTTAAGCGGGGTACGGTACGTTGCTCTTCTTTTTTTTTCTTTTCCTAGCACGCGTAACGTATTTGATGTGAAGGGGGTCATAAAGAATGGTGACCTTTTTTTTTTTTTTAAAGAAAAAAATTGCACACATAAATGTAAAACGAACTACGGGGATCAGTTACAGAAACGAAGAAAAATTATGCTGAATTAAGGTGTTGAATAAAGATAAAACAATTTCTAATAAATACATTAGGACGCTGAAGATGAAAGGCCGAAATAACCAAAAAAGCCCCCTTTATGAGCTAGCCTAAAAATTCAACTAAATTGTGGCTTCTCTAGGCTAGTAATAAAAAAAATTACTGCCCCTGTCAAAATTGTTACTTGCGAAATATTTTTTTTTTGCCTTGGTTAAAGATCTGTCAAATAATTGATTTGCTAGAATCTTGCTCTTCTTTACGATGTCTTGTATAAATTAAGGTGATGCTTAATCTTTTGTTGATAAAAACAATATTAAGAGGGGAGAAGACAAGTAACTTTTTTTTTATTGCATATTTGAATCCTTTCTAACATATCTAAAATGTTAGAAAAAAAATTTTCTTGTCAGCAGGAGGACCAAAAATATTAGCATGAAAAAATTTTGCAGTTAAAAAAAACAATTCGTATTGGAAATTTTTGCGAAAATAGGGTAATTGCTAGATTTTAATGAAATTTTCAGGACTTACTCACAAATAATGGAATTATTTTTATTTTATAAATCTCTTATACCCACTTAATTTTATGCAATTTTGAGAAATTAAAATTCTATGCTCTTCATATTTATATCAGCTTAATGTGTCTTAAAAACATTTTTGTAAATAATTTTTTACAAAAATTTTCACTTTTTTATCTTAATTAGAATAATTTAAATTTGAAGTATTTAAAATTGTGTATTAATTTCACCCTTTTAGATTATATTAAGTAAAAACTTAGCACATATCATCATACACCATTTTTAAGTTTTGAATATTTTTGTATGTGTAGACATAGGTGATCATAAACGACTCTTATCAAAAATAAAAGTGATAACTAGTAAATTTAGAATCAAAAAGTATGTAAAATTCGATATAACATATTACAGAGAATATTTAAAATTTTTAAGATTCCTGAGTACTAGCATTATATTTGTTATTTTTACAGCTAAAGCCCTCATAGAATAACATTAAACAGCTACCATTTTGTTAAAAAAAAATGTATTTCTGCAATATTTTCAACTTAAAGTCGATAAGTTATTCACATTAATTATAAATCCACTAATATTTCTCCAAGTTCTATAAAAGTATGTTTTGTAAAAAATTTTACTAAAGAGAATTACATTGCTATTTAATATAACTAATTAGCAAAAAAAGAAAAAGAAAAAAACCCTTCTAATCAATTTAAGTTTCATTTCATCCTAAGAAAGGCAATAAAGATGCAAGGAGTGTTAAAGAATGAGAAGAAAATGAAAATAAATTGACAAAAGATAGCAATTGACACTGGATTTAGTTTAAGATCAAAATTGATAGGAGAACCAAGCAAGAAAAGAGACTATTAGTATACAACTTATGGTTCCATCTAGCTATTTTTAACTGCAAAATTAGACCTAGCTGCTAAATTAGTACTGTGCTTAAATTCATAAGTTAAAATATATCAAAGTTAAACAATGGTTCAATGAGTTTAATATCTTATGTAAGTGTCTGATAGAAAAATGAACAAGTAGAGTAAATATATATTAATACAGTTGTTTGTCGATAAAAATAATCTCAAGTATATAATGGTATTTTCTTTGGACTTCAGGATTGTATAATTCTTAAGAATTGACAAAACTAAAGGATTATCTTTTGACTTAATCTGCATTTCAAACATTTACTGTATACTTAACTTGAAAAAAAAAGAAAATTACAATTTTTGATTTCGCCTCACTGGATGTAACTTACATTCAGATTTTTATCTAGGTATAAATTTGAAGTGGTGTCTTTATATATCCTGAAGATCCCCCCCCCCTAAATTAACAAGTATGAACTTAAACAGTACCTTGCTGGGAAATAAACGTAACATAACAAAATATGAAAATATCTTGCGTTGCCAGTTTTGACTTGTCAGATGAATTTTAATTGTAAGCTAACTCTCAAGTAGAGAAAATGTTTAGCTTGTAAATAATCTTAGTTAAATGTTATCTTTTTTTTTTTTTCTTTTTTTTTTTTCTTTCAGGTTCTGTGATAAAAGCATGGGATTTGGGTGTTGCCACCATGAAAAAGGGTGAACTTGCCCGTCTGACATGCAAACCTGAATATGCATATGGCAAAAATGGTTCTCCTCCCAAAATAGGGCCTGATGCTACCTTGATATTTGAGGTTGAACTTTTTGAATGGAAAAGTAAGTTTGTTCTTTATCAATAAAAATATTTTCTTTTACTCATCACATCCTATCCATTTTGTGACATCAAAGGAAGTAATTATGCTTTAAAACATTTTATCTCTGCTTCTACAAGAAACAAAGTAAGAGATTCTGTTTTGCTTTTGATGTAAATGCATCAATAAATAATTGTTTTACATAACCTTTCTTTTCAATGCACTTCATTTAATAGTGAATATTAATCAAACACCTAGTATAATTTTAGATCAAAATTCAGCTAATAACTAATTTCTGATATTTTTCTGATATTTAATTCAAAGAACATTTATAAGTACCAAATTGTCTGAGTGTTGAAATTATTTCATGAAAAATTTTAATAGTATTTTTTCATTTGCAAAACCAGTGGTTGAGCTTATATCTGACATTTTCATAGATGCAAAATGTTGATTTAAGACGGTTTCTCTTGCCAAAACTTATTTTCATTTGAGCTACTAACACTTATATATATATATATATATATATATATATATATATATATATTCCCATAATGTTTTGGTTACGGTAGGATAGATGGTTAAAAATAAAACCTGTCAAAATGGCCATCCACAATTTTACCCAAGTACTTTCAAGCTTTTAGAAAAACATCAGGTATATATTACAAAGACAAACTTATTAAAATGAATAAAATCTGCATTCCATTGTGATAGTGGTTTTTAAAAAAAACACTTATAGTTATATTAAAATTTTAAATTTATCTGTTGTAGTTATGGAAATTTTTTGTTTTTGTAATTTACCCTGGAGATGATCTTAGAAAAGGTCGAATGTACTTGGGTTTTAAAAAAAAAAAAGAAAAGAAACAGCACCTTTTTGATGAATTTCATCTTAGCATCAAGAAACTGGTTAAACAATTGGAAATGATCAGTATATATATATATATATATATATATATATATATATATATATATAAAAAACCATGCTGATAGTATACTTTGAAAATTTAGTGCCTGCTGTATCTTATCTTTTGGGCTCAAAATGTCAGCACTAAAGTTTTAAAAAAAAAATGTAGCTTTTTTTTTTCAAGAGAGAGAGAGAAGTGCTTTAACTTGGAAAGATAAATGTGTCTGCCAGAGTTTGTTCATTTACAGTTTTCTTTTATTAAAATATTCAATTCTTATTAATGTGATGGGGATGAAAATAATTTCTTTTTCAGGAGAAGATATTTCACCCAATAAAGATGAAGGCATTTTGAGGCGTATTGTTAAAAATGGTGAAGGTCGCAAAACACCAAACGAAGGTGCCACTGTAAATGGTGAGAGGTTTAACCTTTCTTTTCCCACTTGTCCACAATCAAAATAGTTTGCATAATCTTGCCTATTCATTAGAAAATACATTGTCTAATATTTTGTTCAGTTTTAATTCCTGACATTTAATTTATGGCCTTCATTTAAAGCCTTTGCATACATTACATATTGAAATTAGCCTTGTTGATAGTTCTTTCTGAAATCATCTCAGATTATGAAAGTAAAATTTTTGTAGGGGAAGTGGACTGCCTAGAGCCCCATACATGCATACAGCTGTATATTAATTTCATTCTTGAGCTAATATTAATATGAAACCTTTTTAAGCTGTTAATCACATAAAAAAAAAAATACTTCAGTATATAAATGCCTTTAGTTTAATTTTTTCTTTTTTCTGATATTAGACTTCAAGCCCACCCTCTCCTACCCCCATTTTTTTTACTTTGCCATTAATAAAGTTTCAAAGTCTAATTATGTGATGTTGATGATCTGCTTAATGTTGCTTTATGATTATCTTGATAAATCATTGTGTTGCAGTTCATTACATCGGCTATCATGAAAACCAAAAATTTGAAGAGCGTGATGTCACATTTGTGGTTGGTGAAGGTATGGCCGAAGGTGTCATAGATGGTCTGGATATGGCAATGAAAAAAATGAACGAAAACGAAAATTCTATTCTTGAAATTGCGCCCAAGTATGCCTATGGTAAAGAAGGAAATCCAGCGTTTAACATTCCTCCAAATGCTCACCTTAAGTATAATGTAACACTCAAGAGTTTTCAAAAGGTAAACATAGCAACAATCCACAGTGGTCTTAGCCAGCTTTAAAAAATAGTTTACTTGCAGCTGGAGTTGACTTAATGTATTCTAAACTTTTCTCTTGACCTTTTTAATGTGAGTGATTTGTTATTTTAAGTATGCTTTTGTTACAATTGCCTACCCAATTACATAAATTTAAGTATGCTACTAGATTGGCATATAGTCCCCACTCATTTACTGTTGAAATAACTAAATGCAGTTTTTTTGCTCTTCCCACCTGTTAAACTCCATTCTGTATACTTGCTTTCCTGATAAATAAAATCTAAATGCTACATCAATCAACATATCTTTTTTAAATTACATTCATCTTTTATCCTCTCCTCAATCCTTCCTTTACTTAGCCTTTTCTCTCACTTTCACCCCCTGTAACCACCCTGCATACTAGTGACATTCCAACCTTGCTTGGAGTGAATTGATTATGAAATATAATTTTAAGTATTTTGCTAAATTTAAAGATTTTATTGTAAAGTTTACAACGGATCGGGCACAAGAAGTTGTTTTTGTGAATGTATGTAATGTTTGGCTTGATAATTATTTTATGACAAACATTTGACCTTAGCCAAGAGAATGTTTAAAAAAAATTTTTTTTGTTCTTTTAGGGCAAAGAAACCTGGGAAATGGATGCTGATGAGAAATTACAACAAGCTGAAATTGCTAAAGAAAAAGGAACTAAATACTTCAAGGTAGTTGGCTTTATAATTACCTAAAGTTGATATACCAGTCTACTTTTACGCTCCTCAGAATGCAATTATTGAGCTCTATGTATTTTTATTATATCCTGAATATAATAAACTTTTTAGGAGCAAGGCTACCACCAGTGACAGCTGGTGTAAATTTATTTTAACCAACACAACAATTGTCTTGTAACATCAAAAATAATTTGTAATATTGCAATAAATGATTGTTGGCTTTTACAGATTATTTTCCACAAATACATTTCTCACATTCTCATGTTTTGACTTTTTGTTTAAATTTTTTTGCACAGGAAGAAAAATATACATTAGCAACAAAGCAATACAAGAAAATTATTAACTATCTTGACACGGAATCTTCATTGGAAGGCCAGGAAGAGGAAAAACGAAAAAGTCTATTATTAGCAGCACATCTAAACATGTCTTTGTGCTATCTTAAGGCTGGGGAGCCTATTCGAGCAATACAAGCCAGTGACAAAGCGTTAGAATTGGATGAGAAAAATGTCAAAGGCCTTTTCCGTAGAGGACAGGTAAATTCAGATTAAACATCATTTTCTATTCTGTTTATCTCCTGAAACTTAAAATCATATTTTCTG
Source organism: Ascarosepion bandense (assembly GCA_037127315.1). Taxonomy (NCBI): domain Eukaryota; kingdom Metazoa; phylum Mollusca; class Cephalopoda; order Sepiida; family Sepiidae; genus Ascarosepion; species Ascarosepion bandense. The sequence continues at coordinate 2,118,142 of JBBBDQ010000909.1, read as the reverse complement.
ATATCTAAAATTCTTTCTAAAGATTTTACTCTTTCAAAATTTGTATAAATGATGAATTTAGTAAATAAGATGACATTAAGACTCTTTTTTGCACTGTTCATAGCAAGGAAAGTTATCTGGTACCATTTATTGAAACTGGTGCCTCTGACACCCTGAGAATATAAATTGAAAATTACTTGTCTGAAACAAATGGGTAAACTCAGGTTTTTAAAAAAAAAAATTAATTTCTCATAGGCCCATGTTGATTTGGAGGTTATCATGTAAAACAGTAACCCTCTGTTGATCCTAAAGCTATAACCTGTGCAAGAAGGCAATGGTAAAAAGTTTTTCAGCCCACCTCTGACCAAATGTCCAAACTTCTGATTTTTGGGTGAAAAGAATTTCTTGGTTTGATTAAAATCTTTTCAATGTCTTTCTTCTTTGTATTTAGTTAAAAGTAAATATGAACAGTTAAATTTTCTATTTACCATAAAGTATAATAATAATAATGATGTAATATGCTTTAAAATTGGTCAGTAGCAAGTAATTTCTGTAATCTATGTAAATTTCTATAGTTATGTTTACATTTTGGGCTGATGCTAGAAATGAAACTTTTTACTTTTTCTTTTAGGCCAAACTGAAAGTGAATGAATATGAAGATGCTCTCAAAGACTTCAACACATTGCTCAAATATGATGCTGACAACAAAGCTGCTAAGAATCACATAATCTTGTGTACAAAGAAAATGAAAGAGTATAAGGTCAAAGAAAAGCAACTTTATGCAAATATCTTCAATAAATATTCCATGGAAACTGCCAAGGTTAGTTGAAATCCTGTTAAGTTTCTCGATCTTATCAATGCTGTTTCTTTCAGTTTTATTGCTTTTTGTACCTGGGGAAATAGACAGGTATTTACAAATCTTGTTCACAAGAACTTATATAGGATGTTTGGCAAGTCAATATGCATTTGTATTTTTATTAGCAGACTTGTTTCAATATAGAATACAAGAGAATATGACTGAACAATGTTAAAAACCATATTGGGGTGAAATATAATATATAAAAAATATGATTAGAAAAGTGTGCAGTAATTTTAAGAACACCTTGTATGATATTCTTTACCCTGATTTAATATGTATGTACATTTTTCAAACAAACTCTTCATCTCACCGGAATACTCGTCAAGTCTACTGGAATGATCTTTACGATCGATAAGACATGAAAGTCAATAAGGAGAAATTATCTGTGTGGATAATGTAATGTCTTCTGTTAGCTTGGCAATTTCATGGTTCTGGATTTGCCAGAAAAATGTTTAATTTCTAACATGATTCTAAAAAGCCTTATCACTCAAAAATATATGTAAATTTTACCTGGCTGTATATATATATATATATATATATATATATATATATATATATATATATATATACCAAAAATAGTTTTCATATTAAAATAATATAGATAGTAACTCAGTATTTTGGACTTGGTGGCTTGGAAAACTTTTTTAATTTGAATTTCATACTTCAACTGAGACTGAAACTTGACATGTTAAAATTTCACTTCTACTTTAGCATTTTAACAATATCACTGAAAAAAAAAATCTAAATGTTTTTATGTTACACTATTTGAAATTTCGTCATGCCCATGAAGGAGGACATGAGTAATGTATCAGATGAGTGTAATGGCTCAGTCTTCGTCCCACAAAGGTTTAATAAGGTGCGATTACAAAATGTAAAAGAGCAGGACTAATATATATATACAAATATGAATGTTCAAATATCCACTGTTGATGGTTTCAGTTTGGATCCAATATCTGAATGAAGCAATTTAAAAACAGGTTTAAAAATTTTGACAAGAACCCACCAATTGTCCATTCCTATACACTTATTTTGCAGCTGAAAAATTTTTGTGTATAATTGCTTACCTCACCTTCCATGTCACATTGCCATTCCCTTCATCCCTTCGGTGACCAACAATCCATAATGTCAATTTGCATTTTTACTTTGCACTTATTTCTGTAGTGTAAAAAAAAAAAAAAACTCTTCAGTTTTGTATGAATATTTTTATACTCTATTCATGAAATTTACTTGGGATATGTCGATAATGTTTTTTTTTTTTTTTTTTTTTTTTTTAATCTGATCAATAAACTTTGTTTCAATAGCTGGATTGAGTGGTGATATAACAAATCCATTTTGTTTTAGTTATATTTCTTAATTTTATATAAACTTCAGGCTTGTTACTATTTATCCACTCACCTCATCCACACAAAATTGGGGCTTTCGGAGGAAAAATTCCCTACACAATGATAAAAAAAAATATACTCAAATCTCTGGTATAAGATTGTAAACTTATGAACTTTTTTTTGTCTTGTCTTGTCTGTGGTAGTGTTAAACATTTCTTGGTTTCATAATTTACCTGAGGAGGAATTTAAATTGATGCAATCATCTCACTGTCTGAATTTAGGAGTTCAAATAAAAAATAGTCCATCTTGTTCAATGAGAATTTAAAACCTAAGGATACAAATAGTTAATCAAATTACTGATTAAAAATTAATTGCATTGAGAGTTTTTAAAATAATGTTATTACAACAATCTTAGTTCTGCTGACCAAATAAATGCTAGAATTTTGAAATAAGATTTGAATTTATATAATTCCAAAAGTTTAATAACTGTCTTACCTGCAATTCTCTTGTAAATTTTAATTTAATTAACATTTTTATTTTAAGAAAAGAAATGCATTTTAATTTGTGCTATTATTTATACATTAATTGTTCGGTTTCTACAATCCACATTTTGTTAACTGTAATACAGTATATAATGACTTTCTTATCGTTTGCTTATTGATGAAAAGGAATGTTAAAAATTATTGCTAAGGATCATGAAAATAAAAATGCTAAAATAATGGATATTGAAGTTTTATTTTTTTTTCATAATCCTTTTCATTGTACAACAATATTTTTCTACACCTTTTTGAATTATCTTTTAAAATGTACTAAATTTTACACTTCTGTCTCAGTTGTATTAAAATTTCTATATTTCTTAATTGAAGGGTTTCAGTGAAAACTACAGCAATATTTGTTTCCTGTATGCAAAAGATGATTTTAAACCTGAATAAATTCATAGTACAACAGAAGATTACTTAGTAAGAAAGCTAATTGTACTAATGAGAAAAAAATGTACTGCTTGATTTTACTTTTTCTTAATGCTGAAAATAAAAGTATAATGGTTACTTTGAAGATTTTCTTAATTTGTTTTGAATGAGTAGTTAAGATGCAAAGGGATTTGATCTCTCTACTTCAACAAACAATTTAAAGTTGTTATGACAGGTTGATGTAAATTCAACTTTGTTGACATTTAGTTTTTACGCCTAAAAGGTCAAACACATCAATAAATGTAGATCTAAGCTGAATTTAGATTTATTTCTCTAAAACATTAATTAAAATTTAAAAATAAGAGCAAATGTCACTTTGTGTCTGCAATTTCAAGTTTTAGTTGATTCTAAATTTTTTTTTTTTTTTTTTTTTTTTTTTTTTTATCGGGATGAAAGAAAAACTCAATGTTTGGGATACCTTCATTGAAGGAATGGTAGTGAAAATAATTACTAAGCATTTTTTTTTGTGTGTGTGTGTATTTTAAAGATTTGGAAGATATTTAATTTTCAAAGATTAAGATAAGTGTTAAATTCATTGTAAGTCTTGCCCCAATTTATAAAGGTCAGTTTGCTTTATTGCTCAATAGCATAATTTATTAAATAAAAGTGTGGGAATGGAATCTGCAACATCTTATTTTTTAAAGTTTGGAAAATAAGAGAAAGCATTAAATGTTTCTCTCACTCACTCACAGGGTGAGACAAGTTGTTAACCATAGAGGGTTAATGAATAGGTTGAAGAGGTCTTTTTGAGTGGCCATATGTTCTTTATCACATGCACCTAAGAAATATTGAGGAGCATAAAGAAAGAACTATGAAGAGCAAAATAACAGGAAACTCTCTGACATGTTAATGAATTATACAGGCACAGAATTGAAACTGGTTTTGAAAAAGACATTTTAAGCAGCCCTTATAACTAGTAAATCAAATTTTCCTGTGTCAACATACTTTTAATAATCATCCTTATTTTGTGCCTCTGTGTATGTTACACACATACATGCACACAAGGTGCCATGGGTAAATTGTCACTATTTTTAGTTTGCTTTTTTTTTTTTTTTTTTTTTTTTTTTTTTTTTTTTTTTTTTTTTTTTTTGTCAATATGGTAGGGTCAGTTGGGCACCGTCTGTGAGAAAAGGGCACTATGACTCAATTCACTCTGCCAGAAATTTGGAAAAGGTCTGCTGTACTGCTTGGCATTTGTGCAGGAAGCTTCAACACAAAAATTTCAGTGTTGGGCTGTCGATCTGAAGACGGCGCAAAGGATTATCCACTCAACATCATAGGATTTGTGGTGATCACTAGTGATGGTGGCATTATTCTTCAATTCATCTTCCCAAATGGCCTCAGACTCAACGGGGGGGGGGGGGGGTAGTGCTGCCCTAAAGGGTGTCTGCTGGGAGTCTTAATGTCTGGTAATGGGACTCTGCACCATGCCACATAAGCAAAAGGACTGTCATGTTTGTTAATTTCTGCAACCGCATTATCCTTTGTATCTGGCCGTCTAACTCCCTAGACTGCAACCTCCTTGATTATTGCATGCGGGACACAGGTGAGGGGGGGGGGGACGAAAAACTCCAAGCACCAAAGATGAACTGAAGGCAAGAATTATGGCAGCATTCACCAACTTAGACAAGGATATTGCCCAGAAGAGATGCAGGAGATTCAAAAATCATCTGGAGGCCGTAATTGAAGCCAATGATTTTATTGAATAAAGATATTTTTGAGTAATTTTGGTAAATGTATCTGATAAAAGGGGATATCAGTTATTTTAATTTTTGTGTAATTTAGACTGGCAATTCATTTATCACACCCTCTGTGTGTGTGTGCGTGCGTGCATGCGTTTTGCAGCCTTGTCTAATTTATTAATGAGATATTTTAGGATGGTAACAAGAGCCATTATTTGATGACATTAAACAAATGAATAGTCAGCATAGGTGAATCTCATTTGTAAGTAGTGAAAACAGGTTGCTCATACCTTTTTTTATATATTATAATATATATATATATATATATACACACACACACACACACACACACACACACAGTGTAACCCTGATATAAGAGGGTTGTCGGAACCGGATAAATGTTCTTATAACAGGGTTTGGTCTTTTATATACATTACCACAGACTCTAATTTGGGACCAGAGAAAATATCTCTTATATCCAGGTTATATATATATATATTTATATATATATATATATATATATAAATAACATTTACTTCTAGCTTAATGATTGCTAACTTGGTAAATGCTTTTTGTTTGTGCATGATTATCTTCAATGACTCAAAAGTTTTACATAAGTTTCGTAGTGGCAGCCTCAGATAAGACTTGCATTTTGTTTACTTTTTTGTGATTTTATGCTTAAACTTCAATTTACTGTCACTTGTAGAACTGTAGGCAAGAATACCTTTTGTCTGGGTCTTGTGACTTGAGGGCAGTCTCTCTCTCTCTCTCTCTCTATATATATATATATATATATATATATATATATATATATAGAGAGAGAGAGAGAAAGAGCACTGCCCTCAAGTCATTGGCTCTGTATTCTTAATACATTGAGCTCTCTTCTTGATCACTTTTTAATATTAAAAAATTTTAATATTGATTAGGATCAGGTTCTTGGAATTTACCTTCCTACTCTTCCACTTTGGATTAAAGAAAAACAAAATATATATATAATTTTTTACAGTGTTTTTATACAATGTTAACTTCAAATAACATTGAGGCTTGGTTCTGCATAACACGTGTAAGTTTCAATATGCCAAATACTTTGACAGAGAATTTAAACATTTCATTTTATTACATTCACTTGATAACAGGTACAAGCAGGAGTGTTTGTTTTCATTTCAATTAGCTGCTGTTATGTAATGCATTACATCAGGGGAACACTGTCAATCTAATTACTCTACAATAAAATATAACTTCCATTCACATCAAACTTATACATTTTAACTTACTTTTCAATTTTACTTAAAAGATTTTATTTATTTTATTTATTTATTTTTTTTTGTTCTAACACTGCTCCTTTACCTTTTTGTAGCTTGAAAGTAATTGTGACGCCGAAGGGAATGTGTTTGATAATGTAGGGGAATGGCATAATGACATGGCCCAGGGCATGATGAGTATTCCACAAGAGATGGAGGCTTTCGGTGAGAAAATGCCTGAGACTGGCACTACATGCGCGGCCAATGATGATTTTGATGACAATGGTACTTAATTGTTCTTCATTCCCAGTTAACTTTCATTGCAGCCTCTTCCTTCTAAAAAAGAGCCTACAGTCCTGCCTCTGAAATCCAATAGACCTCATGCACACACACACAGTTCCACTTATTATTCAGGCAGGCATCATATTCAAGTAGCATCTCTTGTATTTTAAGTATGTATTGATATTTTTAAAAACAACTACAAAAAAAAACACTAGAGTAGTGTTAATTTCAGCAATGTCACTCTTTATTCCAAGAATAAACATGTTTGCAGTTGTTTATGAATGACAACTTGTGGTTGACTGGATTATTTTGAATAAATAAAGCTACCGGCAAGGCAAATCTTTAAAACGATAAACTTAGCACAAAAAACTTCTTACAGCGCCTAGTATTTCCACTAAGATTTTCTAAACTTGGATAATATCACAAATCTGTAAAATTAATTCTTAAAATGAATCTTTAACAAAAAAAGTTGTCTGCCACTTCATAAAATTTGGCCCAACATCACAAATGTATCTGTTTTATCCTCTCTTGTTGGGACATCAACTTTTCAGCAATCTTTTTATATTTATATATATATATATATATATATATATATATATAAAATGGCCCTCTATTTTACCGTGAACTTGGTTGCATTTGTTAATATATTGAAGTGGAACTGGATTTATGTTCTTGTATGTGTAGACATTGAGGAAATTTTTAGACCCCCCCCCCCCCCCCCCCAAAAAAAAAAAAAGCACTTGGGTACATTTTTTATTCACTAAAGTGAGATAATTGTATGACTTAAATAGGGGTGGTGAAATCTTCTGTATTTGAGTTTTAAAATAGAATTTTCACTTTTTCTCTCTCTTCCTTTTTCAAATGTACAGATTACAGAGCTTAACTTAAACTCTGTCATTATCTAATTACTTGAGTCATAATAATGCCCAGTAATCTCAAATGGCTATGTGAATAACTGTTTGCTTTTCCCACTGTTTCAGAAGTTTACTTCCTCATTTAACATATGGGACAACTTTAACAATTTAGGGTTGTTTTTGAACACATTTTTATGTTCATATATAATTGAAAACACTGATTCTATATAACATACTCATATATTATGAAACAGAGAAATAGTGAATAAACAGGTAATGTATGATTGTATTGAGCTGTTCCAAAAACTTTGATGTTACTGGTTGAACACATTAGGAAAAACCAAATGTCATTTTGTCTAAAATTCTAAAAACACTCCCTGTATTTTGTACTTCTTTTTTTATATACAGTAGAAACTGCTTAGAGAAGGTTTTAACTTTAATCAGTTGTGGTAGGAAATTTTTTTTTTAACCCCCCCAATATTATTTAAGTGTGATGGTTCATTTAAAAAAGCTAGCTATTATCTGTATAAACAGATTGGGTTGGTTTTAATGCTTCGCAGATACACATCTTAAAGAAACTCCTACTATACCTGCTACTGCTTTTCTGAATGTTTAGACTTAATACTTCTGAAGTGATGCTACTGGGTAAACAACTTATATATCCCTTTTTATATCTATTTGTAATCTGAGCATTTATATAGAAAATTCAGTTTATGGTAATTTCACAGATCTTGATATATATATATATATATATATATATATATATATTGTTGCTATTTGAACACAAGCATTCTCTCTCTCTAATTCAGTTTTGCACAAGTGTGTTATGGAGACTATTATTGTCATTGTTTGTCTGAAAATGTTTTTTTTTTTTTTTTTTTTTTTTTCAGGATTTTGATAATTGTTTATAGATTGTATTGCATTTTAAGATTTTTGTCGTTTTCAAAAGTCAATGCTTGGCCTCTGGAAGAATGGATTGGAAAGTTGGCAAATTCATTCTCTACACATATGTGGGCTTTGCTGTTAACAATTTAGTTATAAATATCACTAGAAATTAAACCAATGCTGTGCACGTTTTGATATGTTTGAATTGGTGCTGTTTTTTTTTTGTTTTTTTTTTTTTATGAAGCTATTTTGAAATTAAACACACTTATAAAATGTCACTGGATAAATTTCTTTATTAGAAAAGCATAATTTTAAAACAGATCTCAGCCACAGAAAGTTATTCAGAAAATTTGGGTTGTAGTTTATTTGGTTTTCCTTTGTTTTTTTGTTTTTTTATATATGAAGAAATGATGGAATCCGTGCGTTAAGTATTTTTCTTTTCTTTTTCTTTTTTTGTACTTCCTATTTTCAGAATGAAGAATCTGAGAGTTCTGAAAACAAGACTTCCCCTCCTGCTGAGGAAGAAACTGCTGATATGGAAGTGGCAAATGAGTAGCTTCCCTGGCCCCTACCCCCATTGACATCCAGACTTGCACATTCTTTGTTTTTTGTCTGTGTTGCCCCAAGGTGGATGCTTGAAGAAGAAACAGGCAGGTGGGTGGGGTTGGCAGCAGTATAAAACTCCTGTCCTCTGCTCAAACTGTTCCCCCCCCTTTTTTTATTTGGTCATTGGTGGCTAATGCTAGATCTACAATCCAGCAGCTGCTGGTCAGTCAGGAAGTGTGCCTGCTCCTCCGAGGCTGCTACTGCTGCTATGGCAACAATCAACAATATGCAGTCCAGCTTTGGGGAAAAAAAATTTTTTTTTCAATATATATATATATATATATATATATATATATATATATATATATATATATATTTTTTTACTTTTTTGTTTTTGTTGTCTCAGTTGATCTATTAGAATGGATGAAATAAATGACCACCATTTTAAACTCTGGCTTTTTTTTTCCTCTGTGTGGTTGTTAGTTAAACCTTAATTAAATAAAGATGCAAAATTCCATTTTGTGATTATACCATCTTTTCACTGTTATGAAATGCAAATAGTGAAAATGCATGTTTAACTTTAGATAGCTAACAATATTTATTGTTCAGAAGTAAGGAATAACAAATAACCTGCAATCAGGATCATCTTTACAAGAAATAGTTACTGCAACCAAGTTTGTAACTGAGTTTGCATGTAGATAATGTTGAAGAAATCTCTTCAGGCTATTGACAAGCAGTTACCTCTTTAAATACTGAAATGAAGGATCTTCTACCTGTGCTTAGCAAATGATTTAAAATCATAGGGGCAGTCATGTTAGGTATCAGTTTTGTGGGAAATCTAAGGTTTGAAATATATTTTAATAATGAGAAGTTTCTCTAGACACTTATTTTAGTTTTAATTGTAAGCTAATTAGATTTAATATAATCCAATAAGCAAAATATTTGTTTGTATATATGAACATGTATGCAAATTCAAACAGCAATAAATAAAATTTAATTATAAATGTAACCTCCTATAATTATTACTCGAGATAAAATCAAAATGGAAAAAATATCTGATGGGTAATTGAAAATATTTACCTTGTTATTTAAGCATTAAAAAAAAATACTCCTACATTTTACAAACTAAGAACATTCGAGAAATATTAAGAACAAAGATGGTCTATAACATCTGATTGCTACATTCATCTTCACACTTGGAGCTAAACGAGTGAAAAAGATATAAAATCAATGGCAAAAGACTAAAGAGACCAGAAGAATGACTCCAAGAAGAAATAACCACAACATTCTACATGTGTACACAACTGAAAAGAGAAAAAAATATCTACCTTTTTAGACTACTAAAAAGTAGATGAATTAATATAAAAATAAAAAACTGGAAAAATAAGCAGTCAATTTTTGGTGTTTCCTTACAGTCCCTTTACTTGGGAGGATGCTGAATATAACATCCATCAGTTAGTGACAAGTTTCATATTTGTAATAATCATATACTCACATTAACGATTATTTAAAATATAGTCACTGAATTGTAGTTAGCCTTTCCCATTTATAGTAATATAGTTTTTTAATTTAAATTTTTTAAAGGAAATGAGAATATTTCTTGTAAAAGGGCTACAAAAAGAATTTTCTTGGGAATACATAAAATTAAATATTGGATAACAAATAGAAAAATTAAAATCTGAAAATTGTCTAATTTTTTGCAAAAATTTCTAAAATAAAATTGTTTTCCTTTTAAACTGCAAGGAAACACTAAAATTTCTCATACTAATTTAATGTCATTTGTTGATGCCTGAGAAACATGATTTTAGCCAAAAGCTCTAAAAGAATGCGTTTGCCTTTGTTTTGTTTTTTGTTTTTTGTTTTTTTTTTTGGTGTGTTAAATCTCTAACAGATAAAACCTTGTTTAAGTTTTGCGTGTATGCTTTCATCATGTATTCTCCTTATTTAGTGAAACTTTGAATATATATATAGATACACACACACAAATATTGCTGTCACATGAAATTTAGACAGAAAAGTAAAACAAAAAAAAAAAGAATAGCTTGTTACCAAAAGGTATGGCCAAGGTTTTCTTTCAATTCAGTTCTTTACTTCTTTGTCATCAGCATGAGTGTTATTTAGCTACAAGCTTTGACTTAAAGTTGCTATCTTCTGTTAAGTGATCTTCATTTTCTCTTTGCAGCATAAAAGTTGTCTTTCTGTTGTAAAAATTCACCATTGAGTTGGCTGAAGTGTTCTCAGTTTTTCTTAACTGGGAAAATCATACATGCCTTTATCTATGGTAATTAATGCAATTGATGATTTCTGTTGCTTTTTAGTTTGTGATTATTTAGTCAAATAAATAAATGTTTGTCGTTTGAGATTAATACACACACACACACACACACAAGCAGCAACCTTTTTAGTATGTTTTGTTAAAAATAACTAAAGAATTTTCTCTCTACACGTCTCTTTTGCTGGAGATAATTGCAAAACATTTTTACATTCCTTATCTTCAGTAAAAGGAAATTTGTTAGAATACTAGGAAAATTAAAATCTTTCTTGTCGGTCATTTTTAATGAAACACACGTTCATTTAGTGTTATAAAATTTTGTCCACTTTTTTTATTAAGCAAAACCATTTGTAAATGTTTTACAAAGTGTAAGCAACTACTAAATGTCCATAAACTTATTTGATGCACTATTTATTCAACATATCCACTTTCTGCATCAATAACTTGCTGAAGACATTTAGTGACTTGGATGATGCATGGATAATACTTTGGGGGAATTTTTATTATTCTGTTGCTGCTGTAGTCAAGTGGATTCTGGTCTGGGATGATGGGGTCTATTCTTCTTTCAAGATGAAGTGAGGAGCACATTGCTTACCTGTTTTGGCCCCATGGGGTGATTGGTCTTGTTGAGTGACTTTTTTTTTTTTTTTTTAAATATCCCAAGACAAAAGTCATGACTCAATTGTCCTTCACATTTCTTTGGTAGAATTTGATCCCTGGTTTCAAAAGGTTGTTTTTTTTTTTGTTTTTTTGTTTTTTACCAAATCAATTCACTCTATTGGTTAAAATGCTGTTGGACACAAATTTCTTATCACTGAACATGAGTTTCTGGCATGTGCCTGCCTGAAGACACACAAAGATGGCTTGGAATCTGCTTATCTTTCAGTGATTTACTTTGTACATTTCTAAAATGACAATTCTTTTGGTTAATTTTTAGCTATTTCTGAATCTGATGCCTGAAAAAAAAGTTTACTTCTATTAAATAAATTGTATAACATAAAAATACATTAGTTTGAGTAACGATAAGTATTGAACATCCTGTGTGTAATGTTTTTCATGGGCTCTTTTTAACCCCCAAAATGCTTTTGACTATACTTTTATTCTCTATCAAGGATGAATTTTAAATATTTAGATTGCTTTATGTATCTATCTAGAGTTGCAGAAATGTTTTATTTTCCAAACAGGATCAGTATGTTGTGACCATGTTCATAGTTGAGATATATACATGAGAGAGCGAGCGCATGTGGATAATGCTATATTATTTATATTATGTATGTGATGATAGTTTGGTAAGTTTACATGTGCATTTAAATGATACATCTCTGACCATAGTTCTATAAGGTAACATAAGTTGTTAATTTTGTAAATATTGGTTAATTTAGATCTTTCAGGTGAATAATTATATTTGAGAATGAGGTTACCAGTTTAAAATTGTATCTTTTTTTTCTCTCTTTTTTTTTTTTTGTCAACTTGAATTGTGTAATTTATAATGCTTGTAAGTGAAGATCCATCATAGTTAAATTGTGCAAAATAAAATCTTTTCAATTGCTTTGAAAAGTCTATCTGGTGACGAAACATGTTGGCTAAGACTAAAGTCTTCCTCTTGTCTTTTTTTCTTTATTCTCACATACACACACACACTCCTGAGTGGCAGCCAAGGTAGGGGGTACCCACCACCACTATATATTCAATCTTTCAAAAGAACTTCAGAATAATGATTTTATTGATGGCATTTTATATATAGGGACATGTAATACAACAAACATTAGTTACAATTTTCTATCAAGAAATTGAAGATGCATAGTTGCTTAACTGTAGATTTAAATTTTACCTAACCTAACCAAGCTTATTTCAATTGCACTCTGTTTTTTAGAAAAAGATATATTGTATGTTCGTGTATGTAAATTTTACATAGTAGATACTGAAATTAGTGAACTTAGATATATTTTGACTAATAACTTTTTCTTTCAATTAAAAATATATTTAATTTTAAATTATCAGTTTTTAGATTTGTCATTCATTAATACATGATTTTCTCAGCCTAGGTGATATGGCCTTCCAGTGTGTGCTGAACAAAAAAACTAGGCAATGTAGGATTTTTTGGGTATTAAAAGTTATGCTACCCGAGAAAAAAAATTCAAGATATATACAAACTGTATAAATGAGGTATAAATATCCTTTAACAACAAATATTTTGGTATTTCCTATTGTTTAGAAAGTCATTAACATTAAAATAATTCTTCAGGCAGAATTTTTAATTTTTTTTTCTCAATACTTGTAATGGTAATTAACGGAACATTTTACATTACTACACAGAAACTATTGTTTCAGTACTATTAATCGTACTTCAAGTGATGGTTAGTCACTGGTGTAGGGAATGATTTTTCTGAGAATTGAAACAATTTGTTACCCATTTTCAGACTGGGCACAAGGACAGATTTAAAAATGTTCTTATGGTTAAGCCACTATTAACCAGTAGAAAGTTAGGTCTACATTGAGTTTGGGGGGCGAGTGAGTGAATTCAAGAGGTCACGATAAGTTAGTGGCTTGTCTACATTATGTAACACTTGATGGGCGATCTTTGTGGAGCTTTACATATACATACATATATATATATATGTAAGGAAAATCTAGGCTGCATGTAATACTAAATAGTAAAGCATAACATTAAACTTAATTCAAACAAATGAAGTAATTATCAGTGGATGGTGGCTCTATATATTGATGCAATAATATGTCTTAATTGTGGTACATAATTGTTTTATAGCAGATTTTTCATTTTAAATATACTTTAGAGTGAACAATAGAAAATGTTGGTAAGTTACTTCATTAATTTAATGGCTTTTTTGGTAGGAAGCTTAATTTAAAAATTTTCCTTTAAATATAGGAAACCTAACTCTTCTATGTTTTTCTTTCCATTTTTACCATGGTTTTGTTGATTTTTAACTGCCAAAAAAGGAATGTTCTATTTACATATACCTTATTATTGAAAGTTAATGTACCATCTAGTCTTAAAGGTATTTTTAGTGCTACCAATATAAAAAAATTTTAACCGTCTGGTTTTCATAAAGAGGAATAATAGCTAGACACGTATTTTGTAATAAATCTGTAGTTATTTTAGAATGGATTTCATTACTCCTTTTCATGCTTTTTGATAATCTTTTTCAAGCTTGTAAAAATCTTACTAAGGGGATTCTAGGGAAGTGTTGTTTCTCAAATTAAGGCATTTGTAGCCACTATTAGGGGGTGAGCAGTGTTACAAAATTTACTGTTTATAAAAAATATCTTCACTGTAACAGTACTTCTAAAAAGTAAATGCTACAAATTGCGGATTGTTATTCCATTTGTTTTTACTCTTACTAAGGTATATATTTGAAGGTTAAAATCCTGCCAAACGACAACTTTTCATAAAATTTCTCAGTCAAGCTGGTAGAAATATATAAATATAGTGTTCAATTAAAAACAATATCTTTTCAAATACGAGTATTGATTAAAAATGTTCAAACAAATTAAATATGTCAGTTAATTCCATTTCATTAATCTGAGATTTTCTATAATATGATACATTTCAAAGCAGATTGTTATTTATGAAAAATCGAAAATTGTGTATATAAGGCTTGACTTAGCTTAAATTAGACTGGAATCATTAATGATCAAGTGGTCTAAGACGCACCAGATCAATTGGTGGTTTCTCCTATGTTGCAAGTTTGAATCCTGCCAAATGACACATTTTCATAACAAAATTTCTTATAAATATTCAGGCGTGTGTATTATAATAAAAGTAATAGTTACTAATGAAAGTATATTCCACAGTAAGGTATTTACTTTAAAAAGTGCTCAATACAAAAATAGAGCATAAATGTTGCAATACACCATTGTTATTTAGGTATCTACTAACTTTTCTTTTGATATCTAAACTTTAAATTAAATTTATTAAAATTAAAAAGTACCTTGAAACTTATTTTAATTGAAAGCTAAATGATTAAATTTACTATTTCCAGTAAATAAAATACTGTTTCAAACATTATATTGATTGAAATCTAAAATTTTTATCTTTGAATTTTTTGCCTATTTTTAAACGATTGACACATTTGTAAACAAAGTTAATTCTTGGTTTTAACACTTGTAAAAATTATAATATATTATACCACACACACACACACATACACATCTCTCTCTCTCTCTCTCTCTCTCTCTCTCTATATATATATATATATATATATATATATATATATATATATATAATATCTGTGTGTATCAGATTAAATAAATTGTTTTTAATAAAGTCCTTTCATACTCATGGATAATCTTTTATGTATTACAATCAAAAGATGTCAGAAATGGGCTGTAACATTGACATGTTATTTTCATTCATTTCTCAAGGTACCCAAGTACTTTCAACCTCTTTCCGAGATCATCTTCAGGGGTATGAGTTATGTTAACAAATGTAACCAGAAAACTTGCTAAAAATTACTGTACATTTTTTTTCTGCTTCAAATATAATAGTTGACAAATTACAATAGTACACTAAGAAAACAACAAAAGCAAACTACAGATTTTCAAGGCAATTATTCATTAAAACACCTAAGCCATCAATTAATAGAATCAGCTATGAATATATGTTGAGCTTTGTTGAAGAGTCCTGTGTAGTCAATGGTTTTTGTGTCTTTTCAATAGGTTGACTTGTTTTCAATACAGTTGTGGCAACAGCCTGCACATGTCAGCACATGTAATTTTTTTTACTACATCGTAGTCAGTCTATGAAGTGGTAATAAAAAGCTACAAACGACTGGAAGTTGTAGGGGTGGGACATGATCACTTACGTCTTGAAGGCACACGAAAGTTTGAGTAGTGGAAAATTTTCCCCATCTGAAAGTGAGCGGTGACCATATCTAGATTTGTTCATACAATTCTTTATAACCAATTAACGTGAAAATCTTTAAACTGTTACAGTTTGCCTTATCTCCCCTGAATTTTCTTAATTTGTGCAACAAGGGAAGTAACTTGTAAAATGCTTAACTTTCTGTTAGGATTAACTGTCCTAGCAGCCTAGATTTAATGCGACCTTGATGTTCTCTTTAATACTTGACTTTTTCATTAAAGCATCTTTCTACTCGAATAGGTAATGACATATCTTGTGAAGGAACTTATTTATTAATGAAGTAGCTAACAAGATACTTTATCATATTGAAATTGAATATGTAAGAACTGAAATGAAAATCAGTTCTTATGTCAACATGTAAAATTGAAGTCAATCGACAGTGTCACTTTAAGTCACCTATTTTTTTTAATACGAATTTTTGTTTAAATGACAATTATGAAACTTCATAATTTTATTGTATAATTGATCTTGACTTCGCTGCTCACCTTCAGTCACTTTTTCATCATGATGTGGCTTCCCTCTTTTTTCTGCAAATATTTTTATGGCAACTGCTCCAATGATCTTTTTTCCCTGGTTCCCCAACCACATGAATTTACGCATTCTACTTAATTGGTGTCAAGATTTCACCCCTTTTACAGTTGAAATAGTTAAATGTAACCACTTCTGGTATTCTAACATCTTCTTTTCATGCACTCCCTGTTTGTGAAACTCCCTTCTGTTTGTTTGTTTGTTTCCCTGATAGCTACAATCTCCAAAAGTTTAAATGCAACATCAATTGCCATCTTTTATCTACTTGATTCCCATCCATCTCATCTCTTTTGACATCCCTTGTACCTTTTCTCTCTCAACCCTCTGCACAACAGTGGCATTTCTGCTTTGCTTGTGGGGGAAATGATTTAAAAAAAAAAAAAAAAAAAGTTTTAATTATTTCAGTTATTTATTACAATCTCAAAATGAATTCATATTTTAGATTTGATGATCAAACCAATTTATAAAATTGAAGAGAATTAAAATAATTTGATAAAAATATCTAGTCTGAACATCTTTAAGGAATTATTGCTTGTAACAAAGCCTGGTTTCTTTAAATTTAACACAAGTATCATGCAGAGCTATTCTGGGGTACTTCAGCATGGTATAATGGTTAGTTAACTTGTCTTGCTAGATCAATTACAACTAAATAGTGAGTTTGATTCCCCCATACTTTTGGCCTTGTATTACATCTAAACTACACTTAAAAAAAAAAAACACCATGCTGAGTTTTTCTGATAAAGATCAAAGGGAAAAATATAATTAAATCTACTTTTGATTTTCCTCTCTGTCTCCCAGTTCATAACTAGGTTTTTCCTGGTTAAGTATTGAGTCTGCCAGATTTTACAAGATTCTCCTTGTAAATAAATTTCAGTAGCTATTACAACAGCTACTGAAATGAAAATGCTTCATATTCAGTTTTCATGTTTTGAAAACCATTTCAGGCCATGATCTGGTAAGATTATTGCAAAGATAATTTTTCAATAACAGATTTACCATATTTATAAATAAAATACTTGTCTAAAAATTTTTGGCTCAAAATCATACCTTTTTAAAAATAACTTATGAATTCGAAGAATGAGGTTTTCGAATTAAAATTTTTGGGCAGTTCTCGAATCCTTTGTTTCTCTCTAATTTTTTTAAAGTTAGAAACCTAAATTTTCATGTTCATAATTTTTAGGTATGTATTTTTGTCTTTAATAGATTCATTTTAAATAAAAATATACAAGAAATGCATTAATTTCTGAGTCTTCCACTGAATATGCACTCTGGTTCACACAGCATATACTTTCTTAAAAAAATTGCTATTAAATTGAAGGATACTTAAAAGCAACATTGACAAAAGTTGTACAAGGCAGAAAATATATATATATATATGGAACACCAAAAAGTTAGTTAGGTTCCCCTGCATTTTCAGTTTTTCTCTTAATAATCAACATCTCTTTGTATTTTACCTCACTTCCCTGTTATATGTAATTCTTTCATTAAAAACATTTATAGAAAAAAAATTTTTTTCCATTTTGTCATTTAATCTCTCACTTGAGATATATATATATATATATATATATTGTTGGCATCCATCTGTCTCGGGGAAACAATGGTGTTCTATGCCTCAGATCAATTTGTTGCTGAGTTGCAGTGTCTGTTGTGACTGTACAGGCCTATCTTCGATTGGCAGGCTCTATTGCACTTGCCACAGGTGTAGGTTGTGCCTGTTTCTGAGACCCCTGATGCAGCCATTTGCATTGTCTCCTCTCCTTCCACTGCCAGTCTCTCCTAATTTCTCTTGGAGCATGCCTTAACAGCACTTCTCCACCTGCAGCGGTCTTTAGCCACCAACTCCCAGCTTGCTGGGTCAATGCCACCTGAGTTCATGTTTTGCTTGCAGACATCCTTGTAACATAGGACAAGTCTTCCTGTAGGTTTCGAGCCAGTGTCAAGCTCACTGAATAGAACATCCTTAGGGATCCTCCCCTTGTTCGTTCACCTGGCGTGGCTCAGCCATCAAAGTCTACACTGGGTGAGCAGAGCAAACATGCTTGGGATGTTCGCCTGATCAAGGACACTCTTGTTTGAGACCTGGACCTGCCAGGTGATTCCCAATGTTCTCCCAATGTTGCACTGGTGGAAGGTGTTGAGCCTGTGCTTTTGGCGGGAGTAAAGTGTCCATGATTCGCTGCCATAGATACACATGCCCGGTACACCATCATCTTGGGGCTGGATTTCAATGTCTTGTTGTCCTAGACACTCTTTGTTAAATGAGCCATAGCTGTTGCTGCTTTGCAGATACATTTATGGAGTTTGGCGTCCAAGAAGAGGTTGCTAGTGGTAGTGGAGCTAAGGTATATGAAGTCTTCAACAACCTTGAGGGTGTAGTCACCAATGGTGATGTTTGGGGTACTGCTTACATCTTGGCCCAGGACATTTGTCCTTTTTAGGTTGATGGTCAAATCAAACTCTGTTTGTGTGCTCAAATCAGCTGATGACTCTTTTCAGACTGTGCCCTCAATGCTGCATTATCAGCGAAGAGCATCTTACATTTACACTTTAGTCTTAGCTCGGAAGTGTAAGGTTGAAGAGGCTGCCGTCACTTTTGGTGTGGAGATACACTCCATCTTCTGACTGGCTGAAAGCATAGGACATCAGCAGAAGATGCCAAAGAGTATCAGTGCGATACGCATCCTTTTCACTCCACTCTTGATTGGGAATGGGTCTAAGAAAGTCATCACACTGTACAGTGTCCTACATGTCTTCGTAAAAAGATGTGATCATCCTCAGGAGATTAGGGGGACATCCAATTTTTTGCAGCAAAGTGAAAAATCCTTTCCTGCTGACTAGGTCAAAAGCATTTGTCAGATCGATGAATGTACAGTGGTCATCTATGTTCATGGCATTTCTCCTGGAGCTGTCTCAGGGAGATCATGTCAATGGTTGATCTTCCAGCACTAAACCCACTGTATCTTTGGATATACACACTCTGCCAAAAACTACAGCCTGTTGAAGACCTGGGTGAAGCCTTTACCAACAACACTGAGGAGGGGTATTTCATGGTAGTTGTTGCAGTCACTGTGGTCACCCTTGTTGTATAGAGTAATGATTTTTGCGTCGTACATCTCTTGGGGCACTGTTCTTTCTTTCCAGCATTGCTAATGCAGGTGGTGAAGAGCAGTCTTCCTTTTCAACTTGATGATTTCAGGTGGAATGCTGTCTTTTGCTGGAGCTAGGCTAGGGATTCGATGGCTTTGCTCAGTTCTGCAGAGGGTGGAACGTCTAGCTCTTCCTTGACAAGCAGCCTGATCGTGCTCTTGGTGGCTGCATGTGTTTCCACCTTCTCTCTTGTGTAAAGCTCCTGGTAGCATTCGGCCCACATTTCCATCTATTTCCACAATCAGATCTTACTGGCAGTTGATTTCAGGGGTATAATCTTGTTTATGCTTGAGCCAAAGAGCTTCTTCATGCCATCACACATGCCAGAAATGTTGCCACAGTCAGCAAGGAGCTGGATACTCTCACAAAGGTCGAGCAAGTAGCCATTGACACAGTGCCAAGTGATCCATTGGACATCGTTCCTGGCCTTCCTGAGTGCAACAAGTGTCTTCTCCAGAAGGATTCCTCTTGTAGTTCATGAGGGCTGCTCTTTTAGTCTTGATTGCTGACCTCTTTCTCACCAAAGGTGTTCACTGCAGAGTTGTAGATGGAATCAAGGGTGTGACTCCACCTCACTTTAGCATTACCAGCAGGGCAGTCTTTGGCAAAGCACTCACACAGGTCTGGTATTGCAGTCCTGCTGGTTTTAATGAAAGGGTGACTTTTCTGCTTGTATCAACTTGGGCTAAAGATTGACTTTATCGCCAAATATGGAGTGGTCAGTGTCACAGTCAGCACTGTGCTAACTACATTTAGTGAGAATGCAGTTCAGTGATGACAAGGTCCAGCTGGTGCAAGTTTTTGGATCTAGGGTTCTGCCAATACGCTCAACGATACAGCTTGCTGGTGAAGAACGTGTTGGTTATACAGGGGTCATGGTAGGAACATAACTCGAGGAGCTTCTATCCGTTTTTGTTAAGCTTGCTGATGCCAAAATGGTCAATGCAGCTGGGCCAAGAATCATAATCAGACATTGAAGTCGCCAAGCAGGTACAGTTGTTCCATGACAGGGATGTTTCTGATGATGGTGTCAAGCTTCTTATAGAACTGGTCCTTGGTCTCAGCTGAAGAGTGTGGGAGCATAAAAGCTCAGGATATTCACTGAGCCTGAGGAGGCTGACAGATGGTGATACTGGATTTGGGCTGTATCACTGGATGACGGTTTTACAGTGGTCAGTAGAGAATTCTTCACTGCGAATCCAACGCCATGCAGTCTTGGTTCCTCAGGTTCCTTGCCTTGCTAGAACATGTAGATCTGTTACCTGAGGCTGCTGTTTAATGTCTGGTTTCCTGTAGTGCAGTGACGTTGATGTTGAGCCTTGTGAGCTCATAGTTGATGATAGCTGTTTTTTTAGAGTCTGTTATAAATCATTGGAGAGGTCAGGGCGCATTGTCTTAACATTCTAGCTTGCTAATTGCAAGATTTGTGGTCGTCTCTCTTTTCTAATCTTTTTTTTTCTGTCTGGTGCATTGTGATGGAAGAAAGAATAAGTCAACAAAGAGAGGCAGCAAGAGAACGACAGAAGACGACAAAAATGGTTATGAGCAGAGATAAGCAGTCCATAAGCATAATAGAGAACGAATGCAAGCAAGGAGGAATGATATGAATGAAAAAGAGAGAGAACTTTATATTTATGATTATTATTGCAATATTTTGTTAAAATTGTTCAGTTCAAATATTTAATGATGCCATAAAGGGGGTTTCTATGGATATTTTATTGTCATAGAATTTGCCATGTGCTTATTCAATCATTCTCAAGGATGTTATGTGACTGATGTTATTTTATTCTCATGTTTTTAAAAGGAAGTATTCTTAAAAAGTAAGATTGCTGCCCAAATATACATATATACATATATATATATATATATATATATGAGGGATCTGGGTAGAGGTAGTATACATTGTGAGAGCAGTAAAGTTCTTTTTCCTTGATAGTCATCACCTTCCAATAGCACTGTCTTGCTTTGAGATCAGACCTTTTCTGTTTCTCTCTTGTCTCAGGTGATGCTGTGTTTATATTGCTGTGGCTGGTTTCTGATTTGCTGGTCAAACCAATCAGCATGAGCCACTAATAATATAGTTAGGACATTCTCTCCTGAACCTCTTTTCATCATGTCCGGTCTCACAATAGGCATGCCATATTTTTTTCTTTACCATTTTGGCAACACCTCACCTAAATTATGGACCTATATGCGGGATAAGTCTTTGCTGCTTTGCTCCATGAGATAAGTCACTTTCTTTGCTAAAGGTAGTACAGTTCAGCAAGCTGCATCCTACCTGGTAGGGTGGATGCCATCACTGGTCCTCACCCATCTCATAAATCTCTCACATGTTGGCTTCAAGCGCCATGATCTGGGAAACTGCTTCAGCTGGCAAACTAAACCATGTGAGCACCACTGGGTGTATAAACCTCCTTGACACAGGTGACTATAGTGGAAAGTTCCAAGAACTTCAATGGCAACATGAAACCCAGCCATTGGATTATGGCCCCACTGCCTTGTGGGTATCTCCGGGAGGAGAAAAGGCTATGGAAATAAAACCCAGAAACTGAATTCGGAGGGGAGCCTCTAAGGCAGTTGGATGCCACAATGACTTCTTTCTGGCAGCTTCTGCAGCCAAGTGGGTGCCAAATGTATTGCTCTGCTCTCTTTTGGATCATATCAGTGAGACCCTGACATCAGGGCAGCCCAGGATCTCAACCTGAAGGGGTCACTTCTCTGCCATTGTTCACAGCATCAGAAACAATATGGGAGACAGCAGTTATGAGTTATAAGCCAGGATCGATTGGTGTAGGCCCAGGCACTACAGGTTGTCTTCGACAGTGTGAAAAACCATTGCAGTCTGCCTGCTTCAATGGGTGCTTGGAGCTAGGGAAAAATAAAATAAATTTGTAAATATAAAGTTCTCTCTCTTCTTTGTTCATATCTGTCACACGAGTGTTCAAAAAAAAAAAACCACTGTTAAAAAAACACCGTAAAATCAGTTATTGCAAATTGCCTAAAGACACCACATGGTAGAAACCTAAGTCACATATTAACCCGTTTACAAATGTTAAATATTCAAAAGTTCTACAATATAATTAACCAGCCACACCAATATAAACACTTGCATTCATTCTCTATTATGCTTACGGACTGCTTATCTCTCTTCTGCTCATAACCATTTTTGTCATCTTCTCTTTCGTTCTCTTGCTGCCTCTCTTTGTTGGCTTATTCTTTCTTCCATTACAATGCATTTGCAAAATACATATAATTTCATCCATTACAGCAAAAACGTGACACATAGGTAGGTATTACTGTAAAGACTACAATTTGCTATTTTGTTCATAGTGAGAATCAAAGGACTGATTAGACAAAAAAAAGTATTTTTCTTAGTTGAAGGAGAATCAAGATGAAGACTGTGAAGAAAGACTTGTTGTTTAAAAGCACATAATGCTATAAATACAATAATGCTCCCTTTCTCTTTCTCTCTTTTTATTTTTTCTTTTATTTTATAATATCCTATTGCTTCTAGCCAAGATTGAAACCTAACCAAATTGACATCAGTCAGCGATTCTGCAACTGAGCTATGGATGCTTGGTAGAGGAAGGTGGACTTTAGTGTGTTATTTACAATGTTAACACTCTGGCTATTGGGTGTGTATAATGATAATATACATGCTAAAAAGTCTGCCGCCTTCTACCAAGTGCCCATAGCCCAGAGGTAGAATCGCCGATTGACGCCAATTTGGTCGGGTTTCAATACTGGGTTAAAAGCAGTCGGAGTCTAGCCGTACTGATGAGCTGTGGTGCGGCGGGGCAGATCTGTTTGCGGATGACTATATATATATATATATATATATATGTATATATTGATTGTTTAATTACTTAGTTTCTGGTCATAAGATTAGACCAGCGCACATTTGTATTAAAAAGTGTTTAATACAATTATATTGTAGAACTTTTGAATATTTAACATTTCGTAAATGGGTTAATATGCGACTTAGGTTTCTACCATGTGGTGTCTTTAGGCGATTTGCAATAACTGATTTTACAGTGTTTTTTTAACAGTGTTTTTTTTTGTTTTTTTTTTTTTGTTTTTTTGAACGCTCATGTGACAGAATTTTTGAATGCGCAATTTTTAAAATGACAGGAAATTGTTTTCATCCATGGTTGTATGAACCTAATAGGTATTTTTTAGTATGGTTACACTTAGTCATAGTTTCTGTTCTTTCATTCAATAGTTCATTTTTGTTTGGGAATAGCATAATCGGTACCCCCCGCTTTTTTTTTGCACAGTCTACATATCTTGCCACCATTGTAAGGATTGGCTGTTTTTTTTTTACTATACTCCACTTTATGTTTGGGTCTTTTCCATATTTTGATTTCAATTTCCACATGTGACTAGCCAATTTTGTACACTGTTTTAAGTTTTCTATTTTGAATGTAGACCTGTGATTGAACCACCTGGTTTTAAAATCGTCATAAGTCTTATCAGTAAAATTGGATTGATGGAACAATTCAGAAGCCATTGGTAGTTGTACTAGAATTGTTACAAGCCCATGTGACCAACATTTTGAGTACTGGCCATTTCAGATTATATGCAAAAACTGTAACTAGGTTCTGCTTGGCATAATTGCAGTATAAACCGCAGGTGGGTTCCTGGGTAACCCTTTGTTGCATATTGGTAACAGTTGTGACCAATATGCAACAAAGGGTTAAACACAAATGAGCAGGTGTTTATGCAACAGGAACTGGCTAACCCACTCTAGCAGATGGGTGTACTTGGAAAATGATTAGTCAGCTATTATGTTTAAAATGAGTAAGAATGAAACCTTGTGTAACAATGTGAAGTGTAAAGTACAGTGTAGGCTTCGTCACATACAAGACACTTGGTGGAAAAATAAAGCAGACATTTGATTCTGACAACATGAAAAGGAATTAAAATAAGACAGTGCTTGTTTATATTTCTGAGATGAGTTATTGTAATTATTTACATTGTTCAGTTTGTTGCCATGTTCATGATGTTTCGACCATTGTATCCTCTGACCTTCTTCAGGGTATTGGAATTTCAAGCAGAACCCTTTATTTCTTTCACCAAGGTAGATTTTTCTAGTTCAATGAGTCATGCCTCTTCCGGATGTCTCAGTATTGGTTATCTCCCTTTAATCCAACTTACTCTGCTGTATTGAACTCAACACTTTGTGTCAAGTCACTGGATCTAACCAAATAGTGTAAATAAGGCATTTGCACTTTTCTCTGTTTCTCTAAACTTCTCTCAGCCTAGGAGAAGACAACCCTCAAATAAGAAAAGACTGCACCCACACCCCACCCACAAAAAAAAACAGAAAACAAAAGACCAGAATTTTTCAGGAGCTAAGCTGACTTTTTAGTTAGCTTAGCTCCTGAAAAATTCTGGTCTTTTTTTTTTTTTTTTTTTTAATACTGAAAAATACATAAAATCTGAGAGGCTTCACACATTACTAAATGATAAATACAACCCCCCCCTCCAAAAAAAGAAAATTTGACCAATTAAAAACTTTGACACAGAGATTTTTTGATGTTTGTGCCAAATTCTCAAGCTTATTCAAAATGATAAAAACCCAAGAATGATGCCAAAACAGGATAGAACAAAAGAATGCAGCTATGCTTGACCTGTGAAGATGATGTTGAGAGGTCATCTGCCACTGACATTTCTACCCTGTTCATAGCTGAGAAAACACAGCAGATTGACCTCTACCTAATTTCTGATATTATTACTACTCTTTTGGTCTTACATCAAAATGACCACTAACAAATATTTCTCCAGACTGCCATCAATATCCGCCTTATTAACAAACTTTTTGCTGCAATGAATACCAAAGAACCCATAACTCTAAAGAAAATGACTAAAAATATATTATTTATTTTATTCCCAAAGTTGCCAATAAATAATTAACCTACCACCTATCCACACTGGCAGTGTTCATGCCACAAAATCTTTAATATAACTTTTGATACTGTGAATAGAAATGCTTTATGAAATATTGTGAAGAAGCTCATATGTTCTGATAAGTCCATTTTCCTTCCATGAAGGAATGACAGCACATGTCAATGTAGGTGGTAAGCTCTCTGATCCAAGTTTGGTTGAAAATTATGTAAAGCAAGGGGATATAACAATGCCACCCCTGCTCACATTATGCTTATTTATTTTTGTTTGTTTTTGCAATGGAAAGATTATACCAGGTCTGCTACTAGACAGGTTGTTTCTCTCTAGAATCTTTCATACATAAGTCTACCATTTGTCCATGCATTGAATATTTCTGCTACATATGGTTCTGTACTCATGGTATATATTTAGAGATTCTTATTAAAATACAAAGTAATCTGCAATGTTATTGTTCCTGACCTGGTATCTCAGCTTCAGTCACTTTTCTACCACTGTAATGTAGCTCCCCTGTTCCTTTTCTATAAATATTTTCATATGTGCGTTGTGGTGCAGTGGATATCGACCCGGAATGACAACTCGGAGAGCCGAGTTCAAATTCTAGTTGAATTCCTTGCATTCACTTATGCACAAATACCCTTGGGAAAGGTATTAATCCATCTCTTCTCTCCAGTTATGGGTTAAATAATAGGACAGATTGGGTTCTATAGCCTTGGCTGGCAACTAGTCTACCGCAGAAAACAATGGCAACCTACTGTGGGATAATTTTCTGCCCAGTCAGTCATGCCACTTTCAAGACATGATTGCCTAAAGTGTGTATCACGTATGGCACTTAACTGACCGTTCTCATGAACTTGTTGGCATCTAGACTTTATGAATTTAAGTGCAGTACTTGATTGCCAGCAAGGTCTCATCATATCGTAAATGTAATCTTTATGCTAACAGTTTCTTCTCACTTGTGGAAGTCTGTTCCAGTTCTTCTTCATTCTTTTTCTAATATTTTTTTGCTCCTTAATTACATTTTTTTTTCTCATTCTTTCACACTCAGTAACTCCTTGTCTTAGTTGCTTTATTACCTTGCTTGGAGTGAAATGATTAAAAAAGTCAATTCATGCCAAGCAGGGCCACTAAGATGCAAGGGGCTACTTGGAGTGAAAACGAATGAAAAAGACTTTCAAAAGAACTGGGAAGGCAATCCTAAACAGAAAATAAGGGATACACCTCTACTCTTGTTGAAGAGACAGTATGGCTTCCGCTTCACCAGGTCTACTGCTGACATGCTAACAAACATCACTGAGTACATATACCAAGCCCTTGATAATTATGGCAAAGCTAAAACTGTTGCCCAAAGCATTTAACAAGATATGGCATGCTGGCCTTCTGCACAAGCTATAGGGCTATGATATATCTGGACGCCTGTTTGACTTAATCAAATCGTTCCTATTAAATCACATAATGAAGTTCATCTTGAACAGGCATGCTTCCAGATTCTATCATATGAATGTGGGTGTCCCTCAAGGCTCTATTCTAGGTCCTATGCTTTTCCTGATTTTCATCAATGATATCCCTGATGTAATCAGATACCAAGTAAGCATTTACACTGATGACACCACCATTTACTCCTCCCTTGCTAAGTAATCTTCTGGTGCAGACAAAACAAAACTTGCTGCTATACTTGAAAATGACTGAGGTAAGAAATAGCTTATAAATTTTACGGCTTTCAAAATGAAGCTTCTATTCTTTAACCATCATAGACAATCTTTCCTACCTGCCATCAGTATAGATCATGCTAGTCTCCCTGAGGGCAATGCACTGCGCCTCCTTGGCCTCACTCTCTCGGCTGACCTAAAGTGGAATGACTACATTGAATTAATAGCTAAATCTACTAAGAAGACTTGGTCCCTGTGTCGGACTAGGAATTCTGTTCTGAATCCATCATGAACATTTACAAATCTACCATCTGCCTGTACATTGAATACTGCTGTCATATCTGGTCGGGTACCCCTGCTGTTCACCTTAGTGCTCTTGACAAGATCCAAAAATCTGCAATGTAGTCGATCCTGACCTCCTGACGGCCCAATTCCAGTCTCTATCTCACCGACGAGATGTGGCTTCCTCCTGTATCTTCTACAAATACTTTTACAGATTCTGCTTTGATGAGCTTAGCTCCTTGCCCCCCCCCCCCCCCCATATACACACAAATTTGATGAGCTTAGCTCCTTGGTGCCCTCCCCCAAATGAATTTACTCAACACGCTTGCAACAAAATCCCACTCTTTTACTGTGAAAATAAAAGTTAAATGTAACCATAATTTAATAGATACTAAAATTTATGCAAGTTAAGAATATATGAAGAATTGATGAAAAAAATTTACTCTGAACTGAATAATCATGGCACAAGTCCCTTTAAGTCAAAAATAAGAAGTGTTTTCTTTCTTTCATTTTTGTTTTTAAAATAGCTGAGATGCAAAGAAATCTTATTCACTTCATATAACTAAGCACTTTTTCACTATTTGGAAGCAGTTGTTCATGGCTTTCTTTTGTATTGTTATATATATTACATTTATAGCACAACTCATATTTGGAACTGACCGTTTCTAGATTTTTATTTTTATTTTTAGTTCTTTTATGATTTTATTTTCCAATTTCATGTTTAAGTTTCAAACTAAACCAAATTATACACTTAATAGATTAAAAGATGGTTGGTTGGTTGCTTTGTTTTATGGCATATCAACCTCGGTGGGTCATTTATTGCCAACTAAATTTTTTTATTTATTTATTGCTGGTAATACCTTTTCCTTTCAACAATTTATTATTGTTTTTATATAAGTTTTGTGTCTAGTAATACTTTTTTCTTTTCAAGTATCAAGATTCATTGGGATTTGTTTTTAAGGGCAGGGTCCCCAAGTCCTACCCTGTTATTTAACCCATAACTGGAGGGGAGGGACGGATTAATACCTTTCCCAAGGGTACCAGTGCTTAAGTGAATGCAGGGCATTCAACTGGAATTCAAACTCGGTTCACCGATTTCTCTTTCCGAGCCGATATCCACTGCACCACAATGTACATCCGTCACTAAACGCTTATAGCACCTGGTATTCCTAAGCAGTCACCCATCTAAGTACTGACCAGGCTCAATGTTGCTTAACTTCAGTGATCGAGCGAGAACCGGTGTATTCAACAAGATATGGCCGTAAGCCAATAAACGCTTACAGCACCTTGTATTCCCAAGCAGTCACCCATCTAAGTACTGACCAGGCTCAATGTTGCTTAACTTCGGTGATCAAGCTAGAACCGGTGTATTCAACATGATATGACTATAAGCATTAAAAGATGGCATCTGAGATTTATTTATTTATTAACAACCTTAAACACCACGAGAACCAGAAAAAAATAAAATATATGTTTTGAAAGCAAAGATATTAGGTGCTGTATATGGCATTCTCACCTTGCTCGAGGTGAAATGATTAAAAAAAGTAGCAGTGCAGACTGGGCTAATAAGTTATCTTGGAGGAAGACATCTCTGAATTCAAAACCGGTTGTTATAGGGTTAATAACTCGGTCCATAAGAACATCCTTGCTACGTAAACTTCAGCAGCAATACCTGGCATGTGTCACAGTCATGGCTTCGCACGTTCTTAATCTGACAGATTTATATCACAAAGGGCATAGATTTTTCTTCTCAAATATTCAGGCTTGTTGAAAATAAATATAGCTGTTTAATAAATAAACTCCTACTCAAATACAGGAATTCACTGAAGATCACGTTTACAGTTATATAAATCTGTCAGATTAATAAAAATCCATTCTAAACATTATCTTAGTTTTGTATCCAAAAGCAATGTGCAGATATGAAAAAAAAGGTTGGAGATTTATGAAGGTAGAAATTTGATTTTATAGTATGAAATTGGCATTGTTCTTTCATGACCTAGCAGAAAGGCACACCAAACTAAACTGTGGCCCCTCCTTCTGCTCTGAGGGGCACAGCAAAAATTCCTAAGCAAAAGGCAAAAATCTTTCTTTTTCACATATTTTTCAAATATTCTTGAATATCCACTAAAAATAATGTTTATAGTGAAATATATATATCCGAGCAAATACAGAACGAAGAAAAAAATTTTTACGTCCAAAACATTAATTTAAAACAGTGCTTGATATATAATATATAGAGCTGTGAATATTTATTATAAATAATATTTTAGAACATGTACAGAATTTTTTTTATATATATCCACTACAATTGTACATTTTTTTCAACATTGAAACTACAATAATATATAGCCACACTGATGAGCTGTGATACAGCGAAACGGGCTTGTATGTGGATGACTAATATATATATATATATATATATATATATATATATAAACATGTTACGGAAATTAACAAATTTTAACAAAACTTGGTTATAAGCAACCGACAATTTGTAATGAATTATTTTGAACATTATTTTTACCGAGACTCGTATTTAAGTAGATATTCTGTTTTTAATTAAACAGTATTTTTTATATTTATATCTACCGGCCTGATTATTTACGATAAATTTTTATTACGAAAATGTGTGCTACCCAGCAGGATGCGAACCTGCGACCCCTATTACATAGGGGAAGCATACCATTTGATCTGGTACCATCTTGACCACTCGACCATGGATAGCCTCTTCATCAGACGAGGTTTTTATCATGTTTATATATATATATATATATATATATATATATATATATATATAATAAAAATATAGTTTACTGCAACAGAACGGCTGTTGTGTTTCGGTACTATCTTATTTGCACCTTGTCAGGTAGTGAAATATTTTTTTCTGTTAGGAATCAATATATATATAGAAGCTTAAAAACCAGACAAGGGGTGAGGGAATTTTGGATAACAGAAATTTGATTGTGAGGGTAAAGGTGGGAATATAGACTTGAAATGACTTGAGACTCAGACATTTTCTATGTCAGTAATGAAATAAATTGAATGATACATATGTAGCATTTAACAAGTCTGAAAAGTTATCACATGTCATTGTAAAACCGTTACAGGATTTTCTTTAAGTTATTTTTCAACTTAAAGTAGTGAACAAGAGACAAAGACAGAAATTTAAAAAAAAAACACACTGCTCATCAAACATATGGAGTTGACAGTGGGTAATCTATCCATTAAGCTGAAACAAATTATCAGAAGGCAGGGGGATCAAGCAATTTATATATATATAATATATATTGATTGTTTAATACTTAGTTTTTGGTCATAATAGGGTTAGACCAGTGCACATTTGTATTAAAGTATTATATTGTAGAACTTTTGAATATTTTCCATTTGTGAACGAGTTATTACGTGATCTAGGTTTCTACCATGAGTGGTGTCTTCAGGCGATTTTTAATAATTATTAAAATTCGCTTGAAGACACCACTCCTGGTAGAAACCTAGGTCACGTAATAACTCATTTACAAATGGTATATATATATATATATATTCCTTATATATATATATTCCTTATATATATATATATATATATATATATATATATATATATATATATATATATATATATATATATATATATATATATATATATATATATATATATATATATATATATATATATATATATATATATATATATATATATATATATTCCTTATATATATATATATATATATATATATATATATATATATATATATATATATATATATATATATATATATATATATATATATTCCTTATATATATATATATATATATATATATATATATATATATATATATATATATATATATATATATATATATATATATATATATATATATATATATATATATATATATATATATATATATATATATATATATATATATATATATATATATATATATATATATATATATATATATATATATATATATATATATATATATATATATATATATATATATATATATATATATATATATATATATATATATATATATATATATATATATATATATATATATATATATATATATATATATATATATATATATATATATATATATATATATATATATATATATATATATATATATATATATATATATATATATATATATATATATATATATATATATATATATATATATATATATATATATATATATATATATATATATATATATATATATATATATATATATATATATATATATATATATATATATATATATATATATATATATATATATATATATATATATATATATATATATATATATATATATATATATATATATATATATATATATATATATATATATATATATATATATATATATATATATATATATATATATATATATATATATATATATATATATATATATATATATATATATATATATATATATATATATATATATATATATATATATATATATATATATATATATATATATATATATATATATATATATATATATATATATATATATATATATATATATATATATATATATATATATATATATATATATATATATATATTCCTTATACATATCTATCTATCTATCTATATATTCCTTTATACATATCTATCTATCTATCTATCTATATTCCTTATACATATCTATCTATCTATCTATCTATATATTCCTTATACATATCTATCTATCTATCTATCTATATATATATTCTTTATACATATCTATCTATCTATCTATCTATATATATTCCTTATACATATCTATCTATCTATATATATATATTCCTTATACATATCTATCTATCTATATATATATTCCTTATACATATCTATCTATCTATATATATATTCCTTATACATATCTATCTATCTATCTATCTATATATATATTCCTTATACATATCTATCTATCTATATATATATATTCCTTATACATATCTATCTATCTATATATATATTCCTTTATACATATCTATCTATCTATATATATATTCCTTATACATATCTATCTATCTATATATATATTCCTTATACATATCTATCTATCTATATATATATTCCTTATACATATCTATCTATCTATATATATATATCTATATATATATATATAAGGAATTGAAAGAACAGGTAGATTAAAACCCACTGTTCATGCATTTACATTTATACATATATAAGATACATTGTGGGACCATACATTATTTAAATGGGTAGATAATTTTTAACAGCATTAAAACTTGTCGTGTCTTGACATCATGCTGTTCTGTGTCCTTTCACCACCCAAATTTTTGACTTCATAGTTCAACCTAATTATCATTTTTGATTGAACAATATTGATATCCCTACAAGCATATTCTCTAACTACCACTCCTTAATTATCTAAATGACCATGAATTTAATTTATATTTACTAAATAAAGCATTTTCTTCATTTATTTTAAATTACACCTGAAGAAGAACAGTATTGTTCTGATACATGAAAATTTTTGTATAATGATACTGCTTTTATAAATGATTGTAATAACTAAATTACAAATATATATATATATATATATATATATAAAAACTTATTTATAAATGGAACTTTGTCTGTGTGTTTGTGTATCCGTTACCTATAGACTCCGAAACGGCTGAACTGATTTTCTTGAAAATTTACACAGTTGTGCTATAAGCATTTGCGAGTGTTCTTAGCTAGATTTTGTGTCGAGGTACCCCCCCCCCCCCGATAAATATCACAAATCAATAATCAAAAAAATTGGGTTATAGGTGCAATCTGATTTTAATCAAATTTGATACACTCAGAGACAGACATAAAAAATGATATTCAGAAGTTTCAAGGTTGCAGTTTTTACAATAGTGCAGAAAATTTGATATTGATACGAGGAAATCAAAATTTGACTTACATCCATTCATTTTTCTTTCAGTCTACGGTTTTGCTTTAACTGGAAACAACTATTGCTTTTTAGTCTTTCGTGCCAACGTCCAAAGTGTCTGAGCTCCAGTACCATGCATTAGTTTTAAAGCTTTCATTACACCCGAGCAGCGCTGGGCTATACTGCTAGTATATATATATATATATAATGTAGAAGACCTTGAATCAGTTCTTGCTGTTTTCTAACAGATGGTGTACCCAGAACTATGTATGTTTAGTTTCAGACGTTAACACATCTATAAGGAAGTATTATAAACAAGCTTGAAATTCAGTGTATCACATTTTGCTGAAGTGTAAACAACTTTGTTTTTCATAGCGTTAAACCTGTCGGATTTCGTGCCAAAGAAAGTGTTTTTGTATGGAATTTTATTGCACTACTTTATTCAAAAGAAATCTGCAGCTGAAGCACATAGAATTCTTGCTGAGACTTATGGCAACCATGCTCTGTCAGAAACAATGTGCAGAAATTGGTTTAGATACTTCAAAAATAATGATTTTGATGTTGAAAATAAACAATGCTTTGGCGCATCAAAAAAGTTTGGAGATGATGAATTGGAGACATTACTTCATAAAGACTCATGTCAGGTGCAAGCTGAACTTGCAGAATCATTAGAAGAGAATCTTACAACAGTTTCAAAGTGTTTGAGAGCAAGAATATTGGGTACCAAATGAGTTGAAGCTATGAGACATCAAAGTGTTTTATTACATGTGAACAGCTGCTTCAACAGCAAATAAAGAAAAGGAAAGTTGTTTTTTTTTTTGTTTTTTTTGCATCATATTGTGTCCGGTGATGAAAAGTGGATACACTATGATAACACTAAGCATAGAAGATCAACAACAGTGGCGAAGCTAAACATCCATGGCTCGAAGCTTCTGCTCTGAATTTGATGGGATCAGCTGGGTCTAGTTTATTATGAGCTGCCCAAATCGACTGTAACCGCCAACCAGTCAACTGCAATTAATGTGTTTGAGCCAAGCATTAAAAAAAAATGGTCACTATACGAGCAGACACACAACAAAGTGATTTTGCAGTATACAAAGCTAGGCCAAATGATGAAACAGGTGAAAAACTACTTGGAAATGCTTAAATGGGAAGTCTTACTCCATCTGCCATACTCACTAGACCTTGCTCTGTACGATTAAAACTTTGTTTTGATCAATGAAACATGGCATCACTTTCATTCTTATGAAGATTCAAAAAAATGGGTCAATTTGTGGTTAGCCTCATAAGATGTTTTTTTCAACATGGAATTCAAATGCTGCCAGAAAGATGGGAAAAAGTACTGGTTAGCGATGGGAAGTACTTTCAGTGATATGTTTCTTACTATTTTTTTTTTATAAATAAAGCATTACTTTTCATGAAAAATCAGCAAGCACTTCCTCAAGGTCCTAATATATATTCTGTATTTAGCCAGCAACCCCTCTTTTATGCAAGTTTCATTAAAACTGACAAACAAAATTATAAAGGAATATGCAACTACAGTTGACATAAACAAGAATATTTTCTATTACACAAAATTTAAAACTGTCAACCTCATTGTCAAAAATAATAATTCACCTCAGTCAGTCAGTTAAGTGCCATGCGCGATACACGCTTGGGCGATCATGTCTCGAAAGAGACATAACTGACTGGGCAGAAGATTATCCCGCAGTAGGTTGCCATTGCTTTCTGCAATTCACCTACAAGATCTAAATTACAGAGAACCAATATTATTTACAAATTTACATGTTCTTTAACATGTGAATTATTACAATGGATACTCTACTACATGTTTAACAAGAAGATTCACATTACATCTCTCTGACCATAGCTCTACAAGGTCTCATTTAAATACACATGAAGACCTATCTAACTCTATTCGTTGATACAAATATAATAGCCCCATCCACATGTAAAAATGGTTAAAATAATGAAAATTATTAAGTAAAAAGCCAACACTAAATAATATCAACTATGAAGACAGCCAAAATATGCTGTGTTTGGAAAATAAAACAATCGATATATTAAGTTAAAAGTAAAATATAATTCATCCTTAATAATAGCTAGAAGTATAGCCGAAAGCACTTGTATAAATAAAACATTTGAACAATTTTTATATAAATTATATACTGTAAAATAAATTATAAAATCACATGAAAATCTAAATCTAAACTTATTTATAAATGGAACATAATGTGTGTGTCTCCATTACCTATAGACTCCGAGATGACTGAACCGATTTCCTTGAAAATTTACACAGTTGTACTATAAGTTTCTGCGAGTGTTCTTAGCTAGGTTTTGTGTCAAGGTACCCCTGATAAATATCTATAATCGAAAAAATCGGGTTATAGAAGGAGTGGTCCGATTTGAATAAAATTTGATACACTCATAGACAAAGACATAAGAAATGATATTCAGAAGTTTCAAGGCTGCAGTTCTTACGATAGTGCAGAAAATCAATTTTATATATATATATATATATATATATATAAAAGGTAAGATGTTTGTGTTTGTGTCTGTTTATCTGCCTGTATGTCTGTATTTTTTTCAGCCCTTTTATTTTAGTTTTTGCTTCGAGTTTGGCTCTAAGTAGGTATAATTGTAGTTCTTAGTCTCAGCCATGATACCATTTACTCAGAGGACTTATTTAACCTTCAAAATTCAGTTTACAACAAAAAAAACTTATTTGATATCGACACCAGGAAATCAAAATTTGACTTACATCCACTCATTTTTCTTTCAGTCTATGGTTTTGCTTTAACTGAAAACAACTATTGCTTTTTAGTCTTTCGTGCCAACGTCCAAAGAGTCTGAGCTCCAGGACCATGGATTAGTTTTAAAGCTTTCATTACACCCGAGCAACGCCAGGCTATACTGCTAGTTATGTATAAAACTTAACCTCAGCACTTTGTCATTTTTAATCAAATTTTATATATATAATTTGTTTTTATGCAATGACATTCTACATAAGGACAACATCTTTGAAGTTATGGTTGCTTGCCTTGTTTATTTTATTTTATAAATTGTCTACATTGTAAACATCTGGTGCTTGAGCTTTTTCATATTCATGATTAAATGATTGTAGTGGGTTTTCCATTATGGTGAAGTGCATTTGTGTGTCGAAACAGATTAACTGAATTTGGCCTTGTTAGTAGATAAGAGGTGTATAAATCAAGAAAATCAAATGGTGTATAGAAACAACATATCTATATATATCAATTAAGGTTTGTTTTTTTTTTGTTTTTTTTTTGTTTTTTTGTTTACAAATAAAAGTAATGTCTTTTGGTTAGTACAAAGGTTGTGAAAAATGTTCATAGCAATAATTGCCAAAAAGAGTTTGTGCATATGTATGTGTGTGCGTTTGTTTTTTTTTTTTTTTTTTTTTTTTTTTTTTTTTTAATCATATCACCCCAAGCAAGGCGATAACGCCACTGATGCGCAGGGGGCTACGTAAGAGTAAAAAGAATGGAAAAGAGAAAGCCGGAAACCGCATCCTAAACAGGAAACAAGGGATGAGCCTCTTCACCTGTTCAATAGACGTGGGTGGAGTGTGAGCCGGGCGATAGTGTAGTCTATTGTTGATTTTAATTTTCTAATTGCATAGAGTAGGGGGATATTATGCTGCCCTGTGTGTCTTTGAAGTCTCTGCTCAGTCCTTCAGGTAAGTGGCTCAGTGAACAGTGAAGAAGAAGATATGAGAGAAAGGAGAGGCAACATAATACAATTGCTTGATCTTTGTCAAGAGACATGTTAATTATTCTCGTATTTTCTCTACTGTCGATTGCTTTCTCGTGTCATCCTTTTATTTCGTCTTTGGGGCTCCGAACAAGTCATTTGGGAATTCACACCTGGATTTATTTCTGGGCTTCCCATTGGACGATAAACAGAATTCACGTTGGCTCATGAAAAGGGTCCATAAACGGAATTTGATATTTATTTACTTTTGGTTTACTACTGGAACTTCTGTGTGAAGCCCAGATGCACAAAGACCAGTTTTGGTCATTTGCTTTCTGGACCTCTGAGGGCAAACATCCAGTCCCTCACTTGCTTGGTATCACCACATGATAAAAGAAAAAAAATGAAAATTCACAGTAAGCTTTTTTTTAATAAAAAAATTGTTAAAGAAAAAAATAAAAGTTTTAGCATGTATCCCTAATTTATAAAGAAAGAAAAATAGGCTTCTAAATTAAATATTGGGTGGGGAAAAAAAAAATTGACCTGGTAAAAGAATGTGGGTTGATTCACAAAAAACTGACCCAGGATGGGGCTTCAGAGAATGAGACTCAGTTTACTAACATTGATCCACTAAGTGACCATAGCAAATTTGCTCAGAATTTGAACTTGGCTTGCTAGTTCCATTATTCAAGCTGATAACCATCATGCAACACATTTGTTCCCATCTTAGTTTTAAATTTTGTAGAATGGCTTGAAACATAGTATACACTAGAGTACTGTCAGCAATAGAGTAAGTCATATGCTTCAACCTTTATCTGAGAGAGAATTCAGGTTACAAAAATTGATCCTGTCAGAGAAAACTCAGATTCATCATTTATCTAGGAGGGATCATGGGTTATAACTCAATTCACAAATGTTGACCTAGAAAGGCATT
Organism: Ascarosepion bandense; assembly: GCA_037127315.1. NCBI lineage: Eukaryota > Metazoa > Mollusca > Cephalopoda > Sepiida > Sepiidae > Ascarosepion > Ascarosepion bandense. The sequence continues at coordinate 2,080,314 of JBBBDQ010000909.1, read as the reverse complement.
AAGAGAGATATCTCAGTTCACAAAAATTAACCACTAGAGAGTTAACAGAGATGAAAATTCACTAAAAATGATCTGGGAAGGCATTAAAAGAGATGACTGATTTCAAAAAATTGATCCAGGAAGAGAAATGACTTACTTCACACAAATTGATCACAAGGCATTAACAGAGATGACTCAGTCCATAAAAATTAATCGGGTTAGATGTTAAAAGAGATGACTCAGTTCACAAACACTGGGGCTAAGAGATGTGATGTAATTTATAAAAATTAGTTGCTGTAAAGAGAGATGACAAGGTCCACAAAAATTGCACAAGGGAGATAATTCAATTCCCAAAAACAAATCTCTCATTAGTGTGCATATATTTGATGTATTGTCAGCACATCTATCCTTCCCTGTGGTGTACTGGGCCATGACCTCATCTCATTCAGTGTTGCTATTGCTGTTTCATTTTTATAGGACTGAGTCTCAGCACACTGACATTATAATCTACACAATATCAATGAAAATCTTTATTGAACCTAGAATATCAATTTACTAGTCCCACAGGCTTGCATCTAATCATTGTATTAGTTACAGCATGTATCTAAGTTTTTTTTAATACCATTTTTGTTTTTGTTTTAGGACAGTTTCCATTAATTTTCCACACTGATAAACACCTTGATGAAATCTAAAGAATAATCTGCAATATTAGTGGTTCTGATCTGGCCTCTTGGCTTCAAAGTAATTGTTCTGATGAACATTCTTCTATGGTACCTAGACTTCATGAATTTAAGTGCAGTTCATTCACTTATGCACAAATACTCTTGGGAAAGGTATTAACCCATCTTTTCTCCCTCCAGCTATGGGCTGAATAGCAGGACAGATTGAGATTTATAGCCTTGGTTGGCAACTAGTCTACCGCAGAAAGAAATTGCAACCTACTGTAGGAAAATCTTCTGCCCAGTGAGTCATGTCTCAAAAGAGTGAGGGACTAGTATCACATGCAGTAATTAACTGACTGATCAGATAGGCAACAAGGTCTCATTATCTTACAGTTGAACTGGCTGGGTGAAATCATACATTCTATTGCTAACAGTTTCTTCTGTCAAACTTCTCACTTGTAAAACTTTTTCAGCTTCTTGCTTTCTGGTCAAGTTTGATCGTCAAATATTTAAATGCAATCTCAATCTTTATCTTCTGTCTTAATTTCTGTTATTATAGTGTCGTTTTTTTTTTCTCATATTCTCCAACACTCAGTAACCTCTTGCATCTCAGTGGCTTTATTACTTTAGTTGTAATATGACCCACTCTGCCCCCAGTCTCAGGCTTGCATGTATGTGTGCGGCATGCATTAACTGACTGCAAGTTAGTCGCATCTAAGTCTGCAGTTGTTCGCTTTCATTCCGTCCCCAGGTGATCAAAGATGTCAAATAATCCATTGAAATCCTTCATTTCCCCTGCCACATCATGATTTCTGATCTCAGAACAAATTAAGGACTCCAGGAAGGTCGGGGATGGCCGGCTTCATGCTGCACTCCTTGACAGCTGAAAATCAAGAGATGGTTGGGTGCATAATCCAGAAATAAGTGAAACAGACAAGAACAAAAAAAGAGATAACATGTCAGTAGCGAAGGCCAGTCTATGTGGACTAATAATTATATTTGTAGCTCTTTATACAGTAAGAGAGAGAGAGAAAAGAATAAGAAAAAATAAAATCCAAATTCTTTCAGTGTTCACAAATTACTTGCTACTACTATATATGTCTATTTGTTATTAGAGGTAATACAGTCTTTATGGGTTCTGTATAGAAGGGTGGATATGTCTGCTAAGCGTGGAAGAGAGGATTTTTCACATCTTAACTCCAACGCATTTCAAGTGGGTCTCTTCTCTTTTCTCTTCTCACTTTTGTTCTCACTTCTGATTCGTTTTTCAAATCCATTGCTTTTTGTTGATATGGCGTGGGTCAATGAGTGATTGGAATGTTTCTCCATAAAAGTCTGATGTCAATTTTTTTTTTAATTGTTTCACTCCAAGCAAGGTGGTATCTCCATTGATGTTCAGGGGGCTACATAAGAGTAAAAGTTTAGTCAAGAGGAGAGTGATGAGAAAGACAGACCAGTTACAGGAGGTGTCAGAGAAAGAGCAAGAGAAGGATGGAAACACCGATGTTAAGATAGTTGCGAAGGTAGAAAAAAAAAGGGAAAAGAACAAGATATACAGGGTGATGCAGAAATAACTGGAGTCACGTGTATAAGAGATGGGTATTGCATTTAATTTCCTGGAGGTTGTAGCAGTCAGGAAAGCAAGTATATGGAACACAGGCGGGAAGTGCGAGAAAAGAAGCTGGTTGGGTAGAATTGACAGCTGCATTTGGTTGATCTAACTGTAAGTGGGTGGGACCTTGTTGCCAGTCTGGTTGCACAAGTAAATTCTAGTGGTGGGGCCACCATTGACTTAAGTTCATTGGAGCAGAAGCCATGAAAATATTTTTAGAATAGACAGAGGGAAGCCACATCCCGCTGTTGAGAAAGTGTATCTGGCTTGAAATGGCTGAAAGTGTTTCGTGTATCTGGCTTGAAATGGCTGAAAGTGTTTCGTGTATCTGGCTTGAAATGGCTGAAAGTGTTTCGTGTATCTGGCTTGAAATGGCTGAAAGTGTTTTGTGTATCTGGCTTGAAATGGCTGCTTACGATTTCATGCTGATATTCTTCAAATATCTATTCCAGGGTTCGAATCTATGGTCCATCGATACTATTTTAATGTGTGTGCATAAGGAACACTACAGTGTTACAGTAATTTAGTTGGAATTATGCTGACCAGATCCAAGATCTTTACTGATAACTCTTTATTTATAAAATAGTTTAAAACAATGTTTAGTATAAAAATTCGTATATAAACAAAATATAGACAATAAGAAAGTCTTTTATGCCAAGATATTTAATTCATGGAGGAACTTTATCAAGGTCAGTATAGACATTTTATTTAGTAAGTTTACCTTAAGCTCATTAATATAATATAAAGAATCAGCAATATTATCGGTCCTGATCTGACATCTTAGCTCCAGTCATTTTTCCACCACTGAAATGTGGCCTCCCTGTGTCTTTTCTATGTGGTAATTGTTTGGATGAGCTGTTCACTATGAAACACAGACCTTTTGAATTTAAGTGCAGTATTAGACTGGTTTCAAGATCTCATCAATTTACAGTTAAATTCTATGCTAACAATTTCTTTTCTTGCACTTCTCACTTGTGGAACTCCCTTCCAGCTCCACTTAAAAACCAAATTTCTACTATCATAAAAGACTTGGCAAACAATGGAATTGAGTCGGTTTCTTTTAAACTCTCGGAATAAGACAAGACAATCACAGAAGACCCTTATTTTCAATAACTTGTTCTAGTAAAAAGGAAAGATTTATATTCCAATTTGCAATTTTGGTGAAGAGAAAGTCTTTCATTTTTCTGAATGACAATGGAAAGTCAAAGACAGCAAAAATAACTTCTGAATAAATCAAATTGCTAATTACTGTCTGAATTTCCAGGATAAGAAGTTATAAATATTTACCGAATTTGTATTCGGACTTTATCTATTTGTTGTTGCTATCATAATGTTTTGGCTGTTGTGCCCTTCAGCTTTTTCTCTGATTTATATTGATCTAGGTAATCTACAAGGAATTCTGAACCAAACCCTTTATTTAATCTCTGGGTGTGAACTTCTCATGCACAACTAATATGTCCTGGAAAGGAATATATAAATCATTAGAGATAGTTAAGTGATTTAGGCAAACGTAACCGAGTAGAACAATCTAGTAAGTAGACATAATGTACGGTACTCGTCCGTCGTATACCGTATCCTATTTGATAAATCTCTTGAACATATGTTATTATAATCATATGTTTTTTTGTTTCTTTTTTTCTACTAATATTCACCGAATACAAGGCCCAAGAGCCACTTCTTCACCTGAGGAGAGGCAACCCAAAAACAAGGTTAGCTTCGAAATGCGAAAATTTTTGTGTAGTGATACTATGAATTTATAAACCATTGTAACAACTATTACAATATAATGCTCTACGTTTGTATTGAGCACTCTTCATAAAAGTAAATGCATAAACAGCAGGTTAAAAAACTTACGAGTTCCACAACTTTGTTACAATATATATATATATACATACACACACATTATTTGAACATTTACTTACCAACTATTTTTCTGAAGGAGAAAACTATAAATATATATATATATATATATATATATAATTTTTTTTTTTCAGAAAAACAGTTGGAAAGTAAATGAAAAAAACCTTATAAACAACATGCTTCATTCTGAGAAAAAACTTCTTCAGACTAATAATAGTTTTCTTGATGGAATCAGCAGTCTTGTACAGAAAATGGTGAAAGGCAGGAGAAAATACAACGGTGGTTACATTTTATATTGAAAAGATTTTATCATCCAGTGTCTCTTGATGTTCAACTGAGCCAATGTCAGTCATCTTTTTATCCCTTTTTTCTTTTTATTTATTCTGTATTGTAGAATCAGTAAATTTGTAAGGAAATGTGACAGGTTGTATAACTTTCGATATAAAAACAAAGATTTTTAGTCTGAAGAAGTCCTTTTTAAGATCGAAACGTCATTTTTCCCATTTTGTTACTCTTTTCATTACTATCAGATAAATAACTGTTAGAGATTAGAAGTCCTTAAATATCATCAATTTAGGCCCTGCTTCATTGTAGAAGTGGAGGGTTAAGCAAAAACTATGAAACTAGTCTTCCCTAGGCTACTTTTGTTTTTTAAATTGATGTTCACCCTGTACAAAACCCAAAAACTCTATGAGGGTTAGGGTTACAGACTAAAAGGCACAATCAATGGCGATATTTGGGGAAGATAACAGTTAATCCTACACTTTTAGGTTAAGATTGTAGTGATTGGAGAACGTTAGAAATACTTGTTATCACTTACAGAAAGTAAGTTTTTCCTCAATTTTTTGGTTTGAAGACTTACTAATGTTGGAAGAGAAAAAACTTTGGCAATGTTTACAGAAGTAAGAAAGTGCCCCCCCCCCCCATCTTGTTGAACTTGGAAGACATTTTTGTATACATAAATTGTTCCATTTTACCAATGTATTCAAATTGTTGAATTAAGGTGCCACAAGGCACTTAACAGCAACAACAAGAACAACACCAACTCATTCAGCAACAATTCTAACAACAACCACAGTTTATGCAGCAACCGGGAAAGTTTCAAAAATTATCCAAACAGTAGGCAAAAGACAATATTAAGAAAAGAACCGGGTGCTACATTTTTTTTTTTTTTTTTTTTTGTGGAAGGAATTGAAAATTCACTATCTAAATTTAAGTACGACCTCCAACGTGGTTCAACGCTTCCGGCTTATTTTTGTAGATTTAAAACAATATTTACAAAACAATGCGAACAATTCACGATTACAAACTGTAAGACAACAGAAGTAGAGACAATATTGTTGTGGTGAAACACACCTATTCTATAGTGAATAGACTCTCCCACATAATTAAGAGACTTCCTATGTGACATCCCTTGGAACAACGTCTTTAGTCTTCCCATCGAAGAATGTGCATCCGAGGTCTCCTCCTGGGTTAAGGCTGGCATTGATGCCTTCATCCCTGCTAGGAAATTCCAGCTTAAATCTCATTCGTCTCCATGGTTCTCACCCGCTTGTTCGGCTGCCATTGCCCACCGGAATCATTTCTTCCGACTTTATCGTAACTATGCGTCGGAACAAAACAGGCGCCTTTTCACTTCAGCTCGTAATAAGTGTAAAAGGGTACTTAACGAAGCTAAGATGTTGTTTGCTGCCAGAATGAAGCAACGCATAGCATGCTCTAAATTCGGCTCTAAAGACTACTGGCGACTCTGTAAAAGAGTACTTAACAAGAGCAAGTCCACAATACCCCCGCTAATCAACAAATTTGAGGTCCTCACCTCCCCAGCAGATAAGGCTGAATGTTTTGCCCGCAGATTCTCGAACAATTCGAGTCTGGACTCGTCTGGAGTTTTTACACCCGACTTCTCACCTAGAACCGAGGCACAACTGAATGATGTCCACATTACACCTTCGCTTGTCTCTAAGATAATCTTAAAACTTGACCCTCACAAAGCGAGCGGTGGTGACGGAATCCCAACCATAGTCTTAAAGAAATGTGCCCCTGAACTCTCCTCTATCCTTTCTAAGCTCTACAACCTCTGCCTATCTGCTTCCTGCTTTCCTGCCTGTTGGAAATCTTCCTCTATAGTTCCTATATTTAAAAACACTGGAGAACCCTCTGACCCTGCAAATTACCGCCCTATCAGCCTTCTTCCGATCTTTGGCAAAGTGTTCGAAGCCATTATCAACGCCGAGGTGGTTCAGCATCTCACAGCACACAGGCTCCTCTCGGACAAGCAATATGGTTTCCGCTTCACCAGGTCTACTGCTGATATGCTAACGACCATCACCGAGTACATATACCAGGCACTCGACAGGAATGGCGAAGCTCGAACCGTTGCATTGGATATATCTAAGGCGTTCGACAGAGTTTGGCATGCTGGCCTTCTATGTAAACTGCGGAGCTATGGTATAACTGGACATTTGTTTGAACTAATCCAGTCATTCCTCTCTAACCGCACAATGAAAGTGGTATTAAACGGACATGCCTCTCAGAACTACCATACAAACGCAGGTGTCCCCCAAGGCTCCATCTTAGGTCCTACACTCTTCCTGATATATATTAATGATCTCCCTGATTCCATAAGAACCCAAATAGGTTTGTACGCCGATGACACCACAGTTTACTCTCGCCTCCAACAAAAATCTGGTGTAGGCGTCAAAGCTAAACTTGCAGCCGAGATTGAAAAAGACCTCCAATCCATATTGGACTGGGGTAAGAAATGGCTAGTAAATTTTAATGCTTCTAAAACGAAGCTACTGTCAATTAACCATCATCGACAATCTTACCTACCTCCCATTAGCATGGACCAGGCTTGCCTCCCAGAGAGTAAAACACTACGCCTCCTTGGTCTCACACTTTCAGCGGACCTCAAATGGAATGACTATATCGAATCCATTGCTAAATCCGCTGCTATGAAAGTCGGTTCTCTGTGTAGGGCCCGGAAGTTTTTTCCGTCTAAATCTATCCTGCACATTTACAAATCTACCATCCGCCCGTGCATTGAATACTGCTGCCATATCTGGTCGGGTGCCCCTGCTGTTCTCCTCGGGCTTCTCGATAAGGTTCAGAGGAGGGTCTGTAATGTGATAGATACCGACTTGGCAGACCGCCTGCAGTCTCTCTCCCACCGGCGAGACGTGGCTTCGCTGTGTCTCTTCTATAAATACTTTCACGGCTTCTGCTCCGATGAACTTAGATCACTGGTGCCCCCTAAATACGAATTTGCACGAGATACTAGATTAGCAACTAGATCCCACCCTTTTACAGTGAAATCGATAAAATGCAGCCGTAACTTCTACTCCAACAGTTTCTTTCCTCGCACTTCCCGACTGTGGAATTCTCTTCCAAACGATTGCTTCCCCGACGGCTACAATCTCCAGGAGTTTAAATGTAAGGTCAATAGACACCTCCTAACACACTAACCTGCTCCCATTCTATCAAACACTCTTCCCATCTGCCCGACACTCATCCTCGCGATCCTTACTCATCTATCACCTTTCTCCTGACATTCCCTATGTCTATCCACTCCTTCTCTTTACCTTCCCCTATGTAGCCCCATGCGCAATAGTGGCAGTGGAATGCCTTGCTTGGGGTGAGATGATTAAAAAAAAAAAAAAAAAAAAGTAGGAGTAGTAAGAGGAACAAGGGTCAATCGATGTTGGACGATAGTAGTCGACAGTCAAAGTAGTCAGCGACCTGGCAAGATTCCATTGCGTAATACATATTATATCAAGTTCCTAACGTTTTGTGCGTCGAACCTATTAGGACCGACTTTAGTACAAATAGTATCCTCCACTGTGAAAATAACTCCACAACAATTTTGGCAAAGAAGATATCAAACTCACGTGGAGGAGATAAAAAAATTTTTTCCACTTGCCAAAAGACCATTTTGGCGACGAGGATTTGGATATTGGACAAAAATCCAATTCACTCAGAATAATAAAGAAAAAATTTTTTTTCTCTTTCTCACTCATCAAATATAATTTTGGGTGACAAAATTCGCACTCATATAGAGGAAGAAAAAAATTGCTCACCACAATCATTTTGGCAACAAAGTCTCTGATTCACGTTTAAAAACAAAAACTTGGCAAAGTTTCTCGCAAACCAAGACGTCAATTTAGTGGCAAAAGAATCTGTCTGAGAAAAGAAATATTTTTCTTCATAATACAGTGTACTCAAATAGGTCATGGACTGCAAATTCATAGAACCCCCTCCTCCACAGTATTAGGCATTGTGTTAACTCTTTGCAAAAATGGAGGAATGTAAAAGTCTACTCCTGGAATTCTTTAAGTTCCAGTCGGAACAACAGACGAAAATATTAGAGCAACAAAAATCATTCCAGATGCAGATACAGGAGGAAACTTTCAATAGACAAATGCAATTCCAACAAAAATGGAACAGATGCATAGGGAGTTTCAAAACAAAATCCTGGAAATAACTGAGAAGAGGAAAAAGAAAAATCTGCAAAATGATTCTTTCTCAGAGAATACGATATGGAATTCAATTGAAATATTCACGTACAGTCAAGATGAAGAAATAACTTTTGTGGAGTATTATAAAAAATATACTGATGTGTATAATGGGGACTGCCACTCGTGGTCTGAAGGAAAGAAGGTTAGGCTTCTTTTAAGCAAATTAGGAACTGCTGAGCATAAAAAATTGGTAAAATACATTTTACTGGAGAAAACTTATGAGTTGACTTTTACCGAGGTGGTAAATATTCTAAGTGAATTATTTAGTAAAAAGACATCTCTGTTCCACAAAAGGTGGAAATGTTTAAATCTGACAAAAGATGATGAACAAGACTATATAACATATGCAGCCAATATGAATAAGCATTGTGGAGAATTCAAGCTGACAGAATTAAGCACAGACAATTTTAAGTGCTTGGTGTTTGTTCAGGGCTGGTATCAGAAAGAGACGCAAAGTTGAGAAAATTAGTACTGACAAAATTGGAAAGTGATCCAAGTATTATGGTACAAAAATTGACATAAGACTGCACAAGATATGTTAGCATAAAGAAAGATTCCAAAAAGATAGAACAGTCTGGCGTTTTGTATAAAAGAAAATATGCTACAAAGGAAAAAGTCAGTCTATCAAAAAGAATTCTAAAATTGCGGATTATCAAGCAAAAAGTGAAATACCAGAGAAAAATAAACAAAAACTCCCGAAGCCATGTTTTGTTTGCAGTGAACTACACTGGTATAGATATTGCAATTTTAGGAATAAAAAATGTTTCAACTGCAAAAAAAAAAAAAAAAAAAAATGAGACATGAAAGCATGCATTGCAGGTCAAACAATAAAAACAATAAAATAAGGCCATTAAAGTCCAACGAGGTAAAAGATGGAATAACCAGAAAATTTGTTACCATCAAAATAAGTAATAAAAAATATAAAAATGCAACTTGACACAGGTTCGGATTTATCTATCATAAATTTGCATATGTGGAAGAAGTTGGGGAAACCAACTTTAATTAAGACAAAATTGCGAGGTCAGTGATGGGAGAAAAATACAATTTATTGGAGAATTTGTTACAAACGTCAAGTTAAATAAAAAAAAACACAAAAGTTAAACTATTTGTCATAGAAAATACCATGAACTTACTTGGTACGAATTGGATAACAGAATTCCAATTATGGGATTTACCGATAAATTCTTTTTGTTACAAGGTAGAAAGTTTAAACACTGAAGCCCAAAAATTAATAAAGAAACTTGAGGAAATATTTTCTACTGTTTTTTCTCCAGGTTTGGGAATGTGTACCAAGATGGAGGAAAAATTCCAGCTAAAAGAAAATGCTCAGGCGATATTCAAAAAGAAAAGGAATGTGCCATTTGCCTCCATTGAACAGATAGATAAAGAATCAGAGAAAACCGGTGTACTAAAAAAAAGTTGAGTATAGTGAATGGGTGACATCGATGGTATACGTGAAAAAAAGTCTAAAGAAATTTGTTTTTGTGCTGATTTTTTGACGGGTTTGAACACAGCACTCAAAGATTATAATTATCCCCTACCAACAGCAGAAGAAATATTGGTGAAGCTAAACGGAGGCACAATATTCTCAAAAATAAACCTCAGCGATGCATATCTGCAAATACTGGGAGAAAAGCAAACGTCAAATCTTTTGTGTATAAACACACATCGAGGTCTGTATAAATTTAACAGACTACCTTTTGGGATCAAGGTCGCACCTGCCATTTTCCAGCAAGTAATGGATTCGATGTTGGTGGGGGGGGGGTCTAGATTTTGCCGTAGCATATCTGGATGACATCCTCATGAGAAGTACAAGTATAGCAGAACATGTGGAACATGTAAATACAGTAGTTTCAAGAATTCAGGAATTTGGATTTAAACTCAAGGAAAGCAAATGTGAGTTTTATATGAGAAAGTAAAATATCTGGGGCAGATCATCAATAAGAATGGTAGAAGGCCAGACCCAGAGCGAGCAGCAGCTATAAAAGACATGCAAGCTCTGAATGATATTACCACATTACAAAGTTTTTTGGGATTAGCAAATTATTACCAAATATACATCCCTAAAAATGTATGATCTGCGGGCACCATTAAATGATTTACTGAAGAAAGGAAAATCCTGGAAATGGACTAATGAATGTCAGAAAGCATTTGAAAAGATAAAGGAAGTGTTAACCTCGGAATCATTTTTAACCCACTACAACCCAAATTTAGAGATCATAGTAGCTTGCGACGCAAGTGCGTATGGAGTAGGAGCATGCATCTTACACAAAATGCCAGATAGTCAAGTAAAACCAATTGCTCATGCTTCCAGAGAACTACTTCCAGCTGAGAAGAATTACTCTCAGATAGAGAAAGAGGTGCTAGGGATAATATTTGCAGTAGCAAAATTTCACCGTTTTGTCCACGGTCAACATTTTAAGCTACAAACTGATCATAAGCCTCTAATTTTGATTTTTGTGTCAAAAAAGAGTTTGCTGAAGCATACAGCCAACCGATTACAGAGATATGATATAATACTGTTAAATTATAACTTCAGCATGGAAGTTATAAATTTCAAATAAATTTGGCTACGCTGATGGGCTGTCCAGGTTAATTCCTGAAATGAGCAAACCATTAGAAGACACAGTAATTGCCTCACTGAAATCAGAAGAAGAGCTGAAATTTACTGTGTATAATGCAGTTTGGTAACTTCTGTTAACTCTAGAAAAAATAAAAGAACCCACCAGAGACAAGTATATCATGAAGATAAAAGAAAAAATAGCCGAGAGGGACCAGTACACAACAAATGTTCTTTTACTTTGCGATACAGTATTGTTATACAGAGAACGTGCGGTGATTCCATACACACTGCAAAAGAAAATACTACAAGATTTTTATACTGGTCATCCAGGCAGCACTAAGATGAAGAGCCTAATGCGAATATGGACAGGGACATTGAGAACACAGCGGCAAAATGTAAAGGCTGCGCCTTAGCTGCAAAGGCACCCCCGATAAAATTTAATCCCTGGCCAAATAGACCTACCATGGTCTAGGTTACATGTGGATTTTGCAGGTCCACTGAATGGATACCATTACATCATAGTAGTGGATAGTTTTTCGAAATGTCCTGAGATAAAAAGGATAAGAAAACCGACGACGCAAAGTACTAAAAACTTTCTGCTGGAATTGTATGCAAGGTTTGGTGTGGTAGACACAATTGTGACAGACAATGGAAGTCAATTTACATCGAAACAATTTAAAGATTTCCACAAGGAATACAACATCAAACATGTTACCACAGCTACTTATCAACCAAGATTAAACAGGTTAGCTGAAAAATTTGTCAGTCAGTCAGTTAAGTGCCTTACGTGATACACACTTGGGCGATCATGTCTCAAAAGAGACATGACTGACTGGGCAGAAGATTATCCCACAGTAAGTTGCCATTGCTTTCTGTGGTAGACTGGTTGCTGACCAAGGCTATAGAACCCAATCTGTCCTGTTATTTAACCCATAACTGGAAGGAATAGACGGATTATTACCTTTCCCAAGGGGATTTGCGCGTAAGTGAATGCAAGGAATTCAACTGGAATTCAAACTTGGCTCTCCGATTTCTCATTCCAAGCCGATATCCACTGCGCCACAAAAACACCCTAAAAAGAGATTTAAAGAAAGCTAGGGAAATATTTGCAGAGGAAGCCCTACAGAAGTTTCTATAGGTATACAGAATTACCCCAAATAACAGAATACCAGTCTCACACTCGTCAGCTGAGGTAATGTTTGCACATCAGGTAAGATCTGTTTTCAACAAATTACTACCAAAAAAGACAAAGCCAGGTAGAGAAAAATTTATTCAAGTAAAAAAATACAATCCTGGTGAAAAAATATACCTTAAGGTCTACAAACAGAATAAATTGTTCTGGGAAATTGGAAAAATTGAAAAGTAGATAGGCAATGTGATGTACTTGGTGAAAGGCAAAAAATTCACGTGCAGACAGCACATTAACCAGATCAGACGATGCACTTTAGACATGGTTGACAGCAGTCTTGTGGAAGAAACGCCTATGGAGGTAATTTTTGATACGTTTGGTTTACCAATGCCAGCAACGATTTTACCTGACGTACGCCAATCCAGGAGGAAAAGAAAGGCAACTAATCATTTAAAAGTGGATCCAAAACGTAGGAGATATGCTACGATGTTGCTAAAAAAATGAAGTGTTTTTTTTTTTTGTGGTGTTTTTTTTCTTTTCTTCATATTTCCTGTAAAAAATTAAAAAAAAAAATAAAGAAAACTATGGAGTAAAGTTTTAGGAGGGGGGTGTTATGAGAAAACACACCTATTCTATAGTGAATAAACTCTCCCACCTAATTTAAGTAGGAGTAGTAAGAGGAACGAGGGTCAGTCGATGTTGGACGATAGTAGTCGACAGTTAGTCGAATACAAAAGTAGTCAGCAACCTGGCAAGGTTACACTGTGTAATACATATTATATCAAGTTCCTAACGTTTTTTGCGTCAAAGCTATTAGGACCAACTTTAGCACAAATAGTAGCCTCCACTGCAAAAATAGCTCCACAACAGATATACAGTTCGTGCGGAGTACAGCATATAAAGAATAAATGTTTCTTTAAGGATAAAAATGTTTTAATTGTAGGTGTGTAGGCCATAGAAGTTCTCATTGTCAGACAAAACAGAGAAAAGGAAAAGCAAAGTCGCAAACAAAGATGAATGTAGTTTGCTCGAGAAACGCAATTAAGGAGGGTAAAAGAAGAAAATACCTCAATGTAAAAATAAATGGTCAGACAGTGAAATTTTTACTTGATTCTGGCAGTAACATTAAAATAAACAAGCAAACATGGAAAAAACAATTGGTTACCCACAGTTGACTAACACAGACAAAATTGCTAAGAGAGTGTCAGGAAAAAGACTTAAATTTAAAGGTGACTTAAAATGTAACATTTCAATCATGGGAAAAATTCACAAATCAAAAGTATATGTACTCCCTGGTTCAGAAAATCTCTTTGGTTTAGACTGGATCATATTGTTTAACTTATGGGAATTACTGGTAAATTCTTTCTGTAACAAAATTAACGTCATGGAGAAAAGAAAACAGAACGATTTCATTTATTATGGATTTGGAAAATGAATTCCCACACATTTTTTTTCAGAAGGATTAGGTCTGTGTACAAAAACAGAAGTCAACTTCGAATTGAAAGAAAATGTCAAACCAATCTTTAGACCAAAGAGAAAAGTACCATTTTCAGCACTAGACACGATAAATGAAGAATTGGAAAAAGTTCTATTAGATAAGTATACTCCTAAGAACAAGATAAATTTCTTAAAAATAATCGCTCACAACATTCATAACTTTTGATTTATTTGACAAAATTACAATAATTTTCAGTACTTGAAATATTTTTTTAAACATTGTTAATCTGTCATTGCATTTATAACAAAAATAAAATTGTAATTTTTATTTTATTTTCTTTCTTTTTTTTCTTTCTTTAAAAATTTAAAATTACTACCTATGCTCTTTTAAATATTTATGGTTATTGCCTTCAAAGGCTTCAAAAAATTGTCCAAGGCACACAATTATCCAGTGATACAATTGTCCCGGATGAACCTGTCCTCATGCCATTTAAATAGACGTATACATTTTCTTTATTCTTGAGAATTGACAAAAAACATTAAAACTATTTATTTATTAGATTGTCTATTAACAAGAATAATTTTAATATTTACAAGCTTTTAAAAATAGGTGAACCAACTACAATGAAATATTTATTAACCATTTTACGAAGAAATAAATATGAAGGGAATTTTTTTTTATTCATAATCTAAATCGAATCTAAATCTAATCTAAACTTATTTATAAATGGAACTTTGTGTGTGTGTCCGTTACCTATAGACTCCGAAATGGCTGAACCAGTTTTCTTAAAAATTTACACAGTTGTACTAGAAGCATCTGCAAGTGTTCTTAGCTAGGTTTTGTGTCGAGGTACCCCCGATAAGTATCGAAAATCAATAATTAAAAAAATCGGGTTATAGAAGGAGTGGTCCAATTTTAATCAAATTTGATGCACACATAGACAAAGACATAAGAAACGATATTCAGAAGTTTCAAGGTTGCAGTTCTTACAATAGTGCAGAAAATCGATTATATATATATACATATATATATATAAGGCAAGATGTTTGCGTGTGTGTCTGTTTATCTGCCTGTATGTCTGTATTTTTTTCAGCCCTTTTATTTTAGTTTTTGCTTCAGGTTTGGCTCTAAGTAGGTACAATTGTAGTTCTTAGCCTGAGCCATGATACCATTTACTCAGAGGACTTATTTAGCCTTCAAAATTCAGTTTATGACGAAAAAAACTTATTTGATATTGATACCAGGAAATCAAAATTTGATTTACATCCATTCATTTTTCTTTCAGTCTATGGTTTTGCTTTAACTGGAAACAACTATTGCTTTTTAGTCTTTTGTGCCAACGTCCAAAGAGTCTGAGCTCCAGGACCATGGATTAGTTTTAAAGCTTTCATTACACCCGAGCAACGCCGGTCTATACTGCTAGTTATGAATAAAATGACGCATTTATAAAATGGTAAATAAAAAATTTATTGCATCATATTATTTGTACTTGGTTCACATATTTTTATAATCTTGGAAATAATCATTGCCGAGGGAGTCAAAAGGATTTTCAGTCATAGCAGTGTTAAGGAAATAATCAATATAAAATGGTAAATAATAAATATTGCATTGTACTTGGTTCATATATTTTTATAATCTTGGAAATAATCATTGCCGAAGGAGTCAAAAGGATTTTCAGTCATAGCAGTGTTAAGGAAATAATCAATATAAAATGGTAAATAATAAATATTGCATTGTACTTGGTTCACATATTTTTATAATCTTGGAAATAATCATTGCCGAGGGAGTCAAAAGGATTTTCAGTCATAGCAGTGTTAAGGAAATAATCAATATAAAATGGTAAATAATAAATATTGCATTGTACTTGGTTCACATATTTTTATAATCTTGGAAATAATCATTGCCGAAGGAGTCAAAAGGATTTTCAGTCATAGCAGTGTTAAGGAAATAATCAATATAAAATGGTAAATAATAAATATTGCATTGTACTTGGTTCACATATTTTTATAATCTTGGAAATAATCATTGCGAGGGAGTCAAAAGGATTTTCAGTCATAGCAGTGTTAAGGAAATAATCAATATAAAATGGTAAATAATAAATATTGCATTGTACTTGGTTCATATATTTTTATAATCTTGGAAATAATCATTGCTGAGGGAGTCAAAAGGATTTTCAGTCATAGCAGTGTTAAGAAAATAATCAATATAAAATGGTAAATAATAAATATTGCATTGTACTTGGTTCACATATTTTTATAATCTTGGAAATAATCATTGCCGAAGGATTCAAAAGGATTTTCAGAAGTCATAGCAGTGTTAAGGAAATAATCAATATAAAATGGTAACAATAAATATTGCATTGTACTTGGTTCATATATTTTTATAATCTTGGAAATAATCATTGCTTTAGAGTCAAAAGGATTTTCAGTCATAGCAGTGTTAAGGAAATAATCAATATAAAAATGGTAAATAATAAATATTGCATTGTACTTGGTTCACATATTTTTATAATCTTGGAAATAATCATTAAGCGAAGGAGTCAAAAGTAGATTTTCAGTCATAGCAGTGTTAAGGAAATAATCAATATAAAATGGTAAATAATAAATATTGCATTGTACTTGGTTCATATATTTTTATAATCTTGGAAATAATCATTGCCGAGGGAGTCAAAAGGATTTTCAGTCATAGCAGTGTTAAGAAAATAATCAATATAAAATGGTAAATAATAAATATTGCATTGTACTTGGTTCATATATTTTTATAATTTGGAAATAATCATTGTCAAGGAGTCAAAAGGGATTTTCAGTCATAGCAGTGTTAAGGAAATAATCAATATAAAATGGTAAATAATAAATATTGCATTGTACTTTGGTTCACATATTTTTATAATCTTGGAAATAATCATTGCCGAGGAGTCAAAAGGATTTTCAGTCATAGCAGTGTTAAGGAAATAATCAATATAAAATGGTAAATAATAAATATTGCATTGTACTTGGTTCACATATTTTTATAATCTTGGAAATAATCATTGCCTCTAGGAGTCAAAAGGATTTTCAGTCATAGCAGTGTTAAGGAAATAATCAATATAAAATGGTAAATAATAAATATTGCATTGTACTTGGTTCACATATTTTTATAATCTTGGAAATAATCATTGCCGAAGGAGTCAAAAGGATTTTCAGTCATAGCAGTGTTAAGGAAATAATCAATATAAAATGGTAACACAAATATTGCATTGTACTTGGTTCACATATTTTTATAATCTTGGAAATAATCATTGCCGAAGGAGTCAAAAGGATTTTCAGTCATAGCAGTGTTAAGGAAATAATCAATATAAATGGTAAATAATAAAATATTGCATTGTACTTGGTTCATATATTTTTATAATCTTGGAAATAATCATTGCCGAGGGAGTCAAAAGGATTTTCAGTCATAGCAGTGTTAAGGAAATAATCAATATAAAATGGTAAATAATAAATATTGCATTGTACTTGGTTCATATATTTTTATAATCTTGGAAATAATCATTGCCGAGGGAGTCAAAAGGATTTTCAGTCATAGCAGTGTTAAGGAAATAATCAATATAAAATGGTAACAATAATAAATATTGCATTGTACTTGGTTCATATATTTCTATAATCTTGGAAATAACTGTTTTCACAGGGAGTCAAAAGGATTTTCAGTCATAGCAGTGTTAAGGAAATAATCAATATAAAATGGTAAATAATAAATATTGTATTGTACTTGGTTCACATATTTTTATAATCTTGGAAATAATCATTGCCGAGGAGTCATGCTGATTTTCAACATAGCAGTGTTAAGGAAATAATCAATATAAATGGTAAATAATAAATATTGCATTGTACTTGGTTCATATATTTTTTATAATCTTGGAAATAATCATTGCCGAGGGAGTCAAAAGGATTTTCAGTCATAGCAGTGTTAAGAAAAATAATCAATATAAAATGGTAAATAATAAATATTGCATTGTACTTGGTTCATATTTATAATCTTGGAAATAATCATTGCCGAAGGAGACAAAGGATTTTCAGTCATAGCAGTGTTAAGGAAATAATCAATATAAAATGGTAAAATAATAAATATTGCATTGTACTTGGTTCACATATTTTTATAATCTGGAAATAATCATTGCCGAGGAGTCAAAAGGATTTCCAGTCATAGCAGTGTTAAGGAAATAATCAATATAAAATGGTAAATAATAAATATTGCATTGTACTTGGTTCATATATTTTTATAATCTTGGAAATAATCATTGCCGAAGGAGTCAAAAGGATTTTCAGTCATAGCAGTGTTAAGGAAATAATCAATATAAAATGGTAAATAATAAATATTGCATTGTACTTGGTTCATATATTTTATAATCTTGGAAATAATCATTGCCGAGGGAGTCAAGAGGATTTTCAGTCATAGCAGTGTTAAGAAAATAATCAATATAAAATGGTAAATAATAAATATTGCATTGTACTTGGTTCACATATTTTTATAATCTTGGAATAATCATTGCCGAAGGAGTCAAAAGGATTTTCAGTCATAGCAGTGTTAAGGAAATAATCAATATAAAATGGTAAATAATAAATATTGTATTGTACTTGGTTCATATATTTTTATAATCTTAAAAATAATCATTGCCGAGGGAGTCAAAAGGATTTTCAGTCATAGCAGTGTTTAAGGAAATAATCAATATAAAATGGAAATAACAACATTGCATTGTACTTGGTTCATATATTTTTATAATCTTTGGAAATAATCATTGCCGAGGGGAGTCAAAAGTGATTTTCAGTCATAGCAGTGTTAAGAAAATAATCAATATAAAATGGTAAATAATAAATATTGTATTGTACTTGGTTCACATATTTTTATAATCTTGGAAATAATCATTGCCGAAGGAGTCAAAAGGATTTTCAGTCATAGCAGTGTTAAGGAAATAATCAATATAAAATGGTAAATAATAAATATTACATTGTACTTTGTCTTACATATTTTTATAATCTTGGAAATAATCATTGCCGAGGGAGTCAAAGGATTTTCAGTCATAGCAGTGTTAAGGAAATAATCAATATAAAATGGTAAATAATAAATAATAAATAAAATTTAGTTCATATATTTTTATAATCTTGGAAATAATCATTGCCGAGGAGTCAAAAGGGATTTTCAGTCATAGCAGTGTTAAGGAAATAATCTAAATATAAAATGGTAAATAATAAATATTGCATTGTACTTGGTTCACATATTTTTATAATCTTGGAAATAATCATTGCTCAAGGAGTCAAAAGGATTTTCAGTCATAGCAGTGTTAAGGAAATAATCAATATAAAATGGTAAATAATAAATATTGCATTGTACTTGGTTCATATATTTTTATAATCTTGGAAATAATCATTGCCGAGGGAGTCAAAAGGATTTTCAGTCATAGCAGTGTTAAGAAAATAATCAATATAAAATGGTAAATAATAAATATTGCATTGTACTTGGTTCATATATTTTTATAATCTTGGAAATAATCATTGCCGAAGGAGTCAAAAGGATTTTCAGTCATAGCAGTGTTAAGGAAATAATCAATATAAAATGGTAAATAATAAATATTGCATTGTACTTGGTTCATATATTTTTATAATCTTGGAAATAATCATTGCCGAGGGAGTCAAAAGGATTTTCAGTCATAGCAGTGTTAAGGAAATAATCAATATAAAATGGTAAATAATAAATATTGCATTGTACTTGGTTCATATATTTTTATAATCTTGAAAATAATCATTGCCGAGGGAGTCAAAAGGATTTTCAGTCATAGCAGTGTTAAGGAAATAATCAATATAAAATGGTAAATAATAAATATTGCATTGTACTGGTTCACATATTTTTATAATCTTGGAAATAATCATTGCCGAGGAGTCAAAAGGATTTTCAGTCATAGCAGTGTTAAGAAAATAATCAATATAAAATGGTAAACAATAAATATTGCATTGTACTTGGTTCACATATTTTTATAATCTTGGAAATAATCATTGGCTTCTAAGGAGTCAAAAGGATTTTCAGTCATAGCAGTGTTAAGGAAATAATCAATATAAAATGGTAACAATAAATATTGCATTGTACTTGGTTCACATATTTTTATAATCTTGGAAATAATCATTGCCGAAGGAGTCAAAAGGATTTTCAGTCATAGCAGTGTTAAGGAAATAATCAATATAAAATGGTAAATAATAAATATTGCATTGTACTTGGTTCACATATTTTTATAATCTTGGAAATAATCATTGCCGAGGGAGTCAAAAGGATTTTCAGTCATAGCAGTGTTAAGGAAATAATCAATATAAAATGGTAAATAATAAATATTGCATTGTACTTGGTTCATATATTTTTATAATCTTGGAAATAATCATTGCCGAGGGAGTCAAAAGGATTTTCAGTCATAGCAGTGTTAAGGAAATAATCAATATAAAATGGTAAATAATAAATATTGCATTGTACTTGGTTCATATATTTTTATAATCTTGAAAATAATCATTGCCGAGGAGTCAAAAGGATTTTCAGTCATAGCAGTGTTAAGGAAATAATCAATATAAAATGGTAAACAATAAATATTGCATTGTACTTGGTTCACATATTTTTATAATCTTGGAAATAATCACTAAGCCAGGGAGTCAAAAGGATTTTCAGTCATAGCAGTGTTAAGAAAATAATCAATATAAAATGGTAAATAATAAATATTGCATTGTACTTGGTTCACATATTTTTATAATCTTGGAAATAATCATTGCCGAAGGAGTCAAAAGGATTTTCAGTCATAGCAGTGTTAAGGAAATAATCAATATAAATGGTAAATAATAAATATTGCATTGTACTTGGTTCACATATTTTTATAATCTTGGAAATAATCATTGCCGAAGGAGTCAAAAGGATTTTCAGTCATAGCAGTGTTAAGGAAATAATCAATATAAAATGGTAACAATAAATATTGCATTGTACTTGGTTCACATATTTTTATAATCTTGGAAATAATCATTGCCGAGGGAGTCAAAAGTGATTTTCAGTCATAGCAGTGTTAAGGAAATAATCAATATAAAATGGTAAATAATAAATATTGTATTGTACTTGGTTCATATATTTTTATAATCTTGGAAATAATCATTGCTGAGGGAGTCAAAAGGATTTTCAGTCATAGCAGTGTTAAGAAAATAATCAATATAAAATGGTAAATAATAAATATTGCATTGTACTTGGTTCACATATTTTTATAATCTTGGAAATAATCATTGCCGAAGGATTCAAAAGGATTTTCAGTCATAGCAGTGTTAAGGAAATAATCAATATAAAATGGTAAATAATAAATATTGCATTGTACTTGGTTCATATATTTTTATAATCTTGGAAATAATCATTGCCGAGGGAGTCAAAAGGATTTTCAGTCATAGCAGTGTTAAGGAAATAATCAATATAAAATGGTAAATAATAAATATTGCATTGTACTTGGTTCACATATTTTTATAATCTTGGAAATAATCATTGCCGAAGGAGTCAAAAGGATTTTCAGTCATAGCAGTGTTAAGGAAATAATCAATATAAAATGGTAAATAATAAATATTGCATTGTACTTGGTTCATATATTTTTATAATCTTGGAAATAATCATTGCCGAGGGAGTCAAAAGGATTTTCAGTCATAGCAGTGTTAAGAAAATAATCAATATAAAATGGTAAATAATAAATATTGCATTGTACTTGGTTCATATATTTTTATAATTTTGGAAATAATCATTGCCGAAGGAGTCAAAAGGATTTTCAGTCATAGCAGTGTTAAGGAAATAATCAATATAAAATGGTAAATAATAAATATTGCATTGTACTTGGTTCACATATTTTTATAATCTTGGAAATAATCATTGCCGAGGGAGTCAAAAGGATTTTCAGTCATAGCAGTGTTAAGGAAATAATCAATATAAAATGGTAAATAATAAATATTGCATTGTACTTGGTTCACATATTTTTATAATCTTGGAAATAATCATTGCCGAGGGAGTCAAAAGGATTTTCAGTCATAGCAGTGTTAAGGAAATAATCAATATAAAATGGTAAATAATAAATATTGCATTGTACTTGGTTCACATATTTTTATAATCTTGGAAATAATCATTGCCGAAGGAGTCAAAAGGATTTTCAGTCATAGCAGTGTTAAGGAAATAATCAATATAAAATGGTAAATAATAAATATTGCATTGTACTTGGTTCACATATTTTTATAATCTTGGAAATAATCATTGCCGAAGGAGTCAAAAGGATTTTCAGTCATAGCAGTGTTAAAGAAATAATCAATATAAAATGGTAAATAATAAATATTGCATTGTACTTGGTTCACATATTTTTATAATCTTGTAAATAATCATTGCCGAGGGAGTCAAAAGGATTTTCAGTCATAGCAGTGTTAAGGAAATAATCAATATAAAATGGTAAATAATAAATATTGCATTGTACTTGGTTCACATATTTTTATAATCTTGTAAATAATCATTGCCGAGGGAGTCAAAAGGATTTTCAGTCATAGCAGTGTTAAGGAAATAATCAATATAAAATGGTAAATAATAAATATTGCATTGTACTTGGTTCATATATTTTCATAATCTTGTAAATAATCATTGCCGAAGGAGTCAAAAGGATTTTCAGTCATAGCAGTGTTAAGGAAATAATCAATATAAAATGGTAAATAATAAATATTGCATTGTACTTGGTTCACATATTTTTATAATCTTGTAAGTAAACATTTTTTTTTTTGAGAATGAAATTTAAACATTGCCAAACATTTGAAAGAATAAAAACACAAACAAATTCTGTAGTAAAACTTTTTATTATTATCATCATCATCATTAGAATTATTTTGTCAATAATACACTCTTTGTCAGGCTATTCATATATCTTCAAACTAGGCTAGCATAATAAACAGAAATAATTCATATTACTACCCTTATAGAAAAATAGTCCATCATACAGTGAACAAAGTTGGCAGACCCAAGGAGAGGTTGCTCAATTTCAGAATATAGACAAAGTTCAAGTATTAAATCACAATAGTTTCATCCTTTTTTTTTTTTCAATTTATATATATATTTTTTTTTTGTGTTTTTTTATTGTTTGTTTTGTTTTGTTTCTTTTTAATACATTTTGCTTGTTTTTGAGGGGAAAGAAAACAAATAAAAGCTGTCATAAAAAAGAGAGAAAAAAAACAATTTAGTTTCTAATTTGTCCCCCACCTGATGTTAGTTTGGCTAGAACCCAAAGTAGGGAACCTTTTTCATATTTCATTTTTAAAATATAACTCTCCGTAGAGACGTTTATATTTTCAAGAGGAGACTTTGGAAGGACAGACATTAATATTAGCCTGATATCAGAAAGGACATTAATCCGAACCCTCCTGTTATTTTTGCTTTTCTTTTTCTCCCACTTGTAGGAAAATAATAATAATTACCAGATACTCAAAGGAAAGCAGGGGAAAGTTGGTAAAAAAATCAAATTGCGTACGACTGACCTTACTTGGATAATTGTAAAAAGAAAAAAAAAGTGATTTGCGTAAGGAGAATCTCGTATGTTACAAATCAAAGAAGGATTATTGTTAACACATATTGTTCTCACAGGAGAATTTACAGCCACAAGAGGAAAAGAAAAGAAAGATTTTCTGAGTTTCAATATTATCATTTTTTATTTATTTATTTTTTTAAAAGCAAGGAAACCTGACGTCTTCCCCAGGGTGCTGGTGAGGTAGCAATGTTATTGAAGACATCCCCAACACCAGCAATGGCATAAAACAATGCACACACACACACATGCATATGCACTCACAAATGATGATTACAGGTGGCAGTAATAAAAAAAACAAAAAAAGTAACAATGCGTTTCTGTTTCCATTTGTTGCTTTATAATTTTTTTTTTATAAAATCCTAAACTAATTATTTTTTAAATTTCAGTCATATAACCATTTTTAAAAATATTGTTCAATTATTTAAGTTTTGTCATAATATAAGGATGTAGTTACTTTTCATTTTCTTAAAGCTTCATGTTCACATCTATAGACTATAGTTTATTATAGAGACAATCATATATATTTTTATATATTGAGAAAAATATATTGGGGGAAAATATATGACAAAGTGGAAAAAGTTTTCCTTTGACAGGTTTTGTCCTTTAGGACTTGGTTGGACTAAATTCGCTATATTGGTATTACTGCACATGTGTATAAACAAATTTTTCATTTCTTTTTTTTTTTAACCTAGCTGATTTCATTTCGGTTCTTTAAGAGAAAATAATTTTAAATTTTCAGTATCCCTTGTTCATGCACATGTGTAGTTATACCAACATAACAAATTTAGTCTGTTGAAGTCTTAAAAGATGAAACATGTCACAAGAAAACCTTTTCACTTTGTTATACATCTTTCTCCAATATTAGGCTATACCAAAAGTATTTTTCATTCTTACTGATATTTATTCCGAAGCTTATTTAATGTCTTTCTCATCACTTTCCCCTATGTAACCCCCTAACCATTCTTTCTCATCACTTTCCCCTATGTAACCTTCTAACCACTCTTTCTCATCACTTTTCCCTATGTAACCCCCCTAACCACTCTTTCTCATCACTTTCCCCTATGTAACCCCCTAACCATTCTTTCTCATCACTTTCCCCTATGTAACCCCATGCACAACAGTGGCAGTGAAATGCCTTGCTTGGGGTGAAATGATTAAAAAAAAATACATCCAATGACTATGTATGACACCATAATGTTATTATTAATATTGATAATATGTTTCTTATGTATTACTATTCAGTTGAACTGTCTTCTTGTTTTTTTTTTTAAATTTGTTTAATTTTGAGTCATTATTTTAAATTAGACCTCAAAGCTGTTGAAATTAGTTGCAGAATGTGGGTAGTGGAAAGAAAGAAAACAATCTCTGATTGTACTGTATAAAATGAATGTAAGCATTTTAAGGGCTTGAAATAAAGACTAGGTCATCAGTTATATTACAATATGATCCTTTAAATAGTATGGAAGAGAAGAACCTCACTCCCAACACTCAAAACTTTTCCAAGAGCAAGGATCATTAGCAAAAATCATTTGGAGAGTATTACATTAAAGAAATAAAAAAAAAGCAGTTTCAAGAGAATTGCCATTGCTTAAAAAATAAAAATATTTTTGATACACATTTCTAATTTGGGTGTCATAACCATTCAGTTAATTTTTTTAAAATTAATAATTGTTGTTATTTACACCGTTTATATCATTTGGACTGTTGTTTTTTGTTTTTTTTTTAAATTTTTTTAATCATATCACCCCAAGCAAGGCGGTAACACCACTGATGCGCAGGGGGCTACGTAAGGGTAAAAAGAATGGAAAAGAGAAAGCCGGAAACCACATCCAAAACAGGAAACAAGGGATGAGCCTCTTCACCTGTTCAATAGATGTGGGTGGAGTGTGAACCGGGCAATAGTTTAGTCTATCTACTCCAATTGAAAAAAAATAAAAATAAAGGAAAAGAGTGAAAAGATTGGAAAAGAGAAAACCGGAAACCGCATCCAAAACAGGAAACAAGGGATGAGCCTCTTCACCTGTTCAATAAATGTGGGTGGAGTGTGAACCGGGCGATAGTTTAGTCTATCTACTCCAATTGAAAAAAAATAAAAATAAAGGAAAAGAGTGAAAAGATTGGAAAAGAGAAAACCGGAAACCGCATCCAAAACAGGAAACAAGGGATGAGCCTCTTCACCTGTTCAATAGATGTGGGTGGAGTGTGAACCGGGCGATAGTTTAGTCTATCTACTCCAATTGAAAAAAAATAAAAATAAAGGAAAAGAGTGAAAAGATTGGAAAAGAGAAAACCGGAAACCGCATCCAAAACAGGAAACAAGGGATGAGCCTCTTCACCTGTTCAATAAATGTGGGTGGAGTGTGAACCGGGCGATAGTTTAGTCTATCTACTCCAATTGAAAAAAAAAAGTAAAAAAGGAAAAGAGTGAAAAGATTGGAAAAGAGAAAACCGGAAACTGCATCCTAAACAGGAAACAAGGGATGAGCCTCTTCACCTGTTCAATAAATGTGGGTGGAGTGTGAACCGGGCGATAGTTTAGTCTATCTACTCCAATTGAAAAAAAAATAAAAATAAAGGAAAAGAGTGAAAAGATTGGAAAAGAGAAAACGGAAACCGCATCCAAAACAGGAAACAAGGGATGAGCCTCTTCACCTGTTCAATAGATGTGGGTGGAGTGTGAACCGGGCTCATCTTTATTGCTATATTCCCAATGTTTTGGCCATTATACACTGTGACCTTCTTCAGGTAATACATTGGAATTTCAAACTGAAACCTTTATTTAGTCTACAAGGGTAGATTGTTCTAGTTCCATGGATTTTTAGATATTGCAGTATCAATTAATTCCTTTTAGTAACTCGACTCTTCAAGTTGTTTTTGTTCTCTCTTCTGTGGCCAGGTATTGAACTCACAAATTTTTGGGTTAAGTCACTTTTTGGGTCACTCAACCATACTTTTATTCACTGGGCCATGTGTTCTTGTAGACATGTAAAACTAGAATAATCTACTCCCCATGGACTAAATAAAGAACTCTGTTCAAAATTCCAATATCACCTGAAGAAGGCATGAGCGTACAATGGTTGGAACGTTGTGAATATGGCAGTAAAGTTGAGGACAACAGTCTGAATGATGTAAATAATTACAAGAGTGTACATAGCCGAAATATTGTGAATAAGGCAATAAAGATGACAACAGTCCAAATGATATAAATTAGTTAGAATAACTCATCTTAGAAATATAGACAAATAACTGTTGTTGTTTATAACTTTGAGAAATGTGTTCAGACAACTGAACTGCTTTGCATTAATATAACATTTTGACCATTTTATGCTACAACCTCCTTTATTTTATTTTATTTTTTTTTTGGCAAACTAAAAATGATATCTACTAAAACAACTGGCTTTTGATCCATTTAAAAAAAAAAAAAAAGAGTTATTTTTCCTTAAAAATTTTATCCCTGAAGAATGGAGTAACCAAAGTGCTTTAATATAATATCATGTTGCATTCTCAGAACGTGAGGTTTGCCCTTTTGTTTTTATAAATCTGATTTTGCCGTTAGACATTTGAACTAGTATATCTACAACACACTAGTATGTCATTATAATGGGGCCTTACATCAGTGAGGGAGGCTGGTGTGCAAGCAAAACCGTTGAAAAGAAGGCCCTAAAACAATGCACATTCTTTCCTGATGACCCCAAATTTAAATATAAATTTGAGAGGAACACATTAAAAGTGAAATCATATGCTGTAGAGAGGCTCGGTGGAAATGTCATTGGCATGAGGAGCATTACACATTCAGCTTGCTTCAAGTGAGTTTCAATTACTTTCCAGTAATTTCCTTCTTTTAACCAAACAATATAAAAAATAAGTTCAGTTGTTTGAAGAAAACTTGGAATAAAATTACTTTGTTCAATATTTTAACATGGTGGCATAAATATTCTATATTTCCAGAATTATTTCTAATATTTATGTGATGTCCAATGAAGGGCACAATAAAACTGTGGACAGTAGGGAATACTTAACTGATCTGCTCCAGAAGATCAGACTGAATCTAAAGAGTTTGCCTGTTCATCTCCAATTCATGGCAAAAGTTAAATGCCTTTGAAGAAAACGTTTTGTTTTCTAGTTACTCAAACTCTTCATATAAGTAAAGAATCTTATTTTTGTATTTATCCCGAGTGATGTTAACTGGTTAGTGATTTCATTTTAAGTTTTATTTATGGCAACTGAACTCCTTTGTGTTAATGATTGTGTTCACAACGCTTGAACAGACCCATTCTTCCAGTGTAAATATACTTGTAAAGAAGAGAGAGTTTCTTTTTTATGGTTGTTATAAATGTCTTGTATTTAAAAAAGGAAAAGAAAGAATCTCTCTTTTTTGTTTTGTTTGAGAAGGTTGTAGAATGGATTGGCTGAAACACTGCTGCATCAACAGCACAGTCAGTCAGTTAAGTGCCATACGTAATACACGCTTAGGCGATCATGTCTTGAAAGAGACATGACTGACTGGGCAGAAGATTATCCCGCAGAAGGTTGCCATTGCTTTCTGCAGTAGACTGGTTGCCGACCAAGGCTATAGAACCCAGTCTGTCCTATTATTTAACCCATAACTGGAGGGAAGAGACGGATTAATACCTTTCCCAAGGGTATTTGCGCGTAAGTGAATGCAAGGAATTCAACTGGAATTCGAACTAATAAATAAAAAATACCTTTTTTAATTAAGTAAAATACTCGGTAAAGAAATAAAAGTAAAGAAAATTTATTGTTGGATTTGACCGAATATAATAACAGTGGTGACTAAAAATGACATTAGTCGCTTCTGGAAATTCAATTTAAATGAAAACTTAACTCGTAGGAAAACATTTTTTAAAGCAATCATTAGAAATGAAGACGAGAAATTTGAAGTTGAGGAGGAGTTATGTCCCTTGGCTTGCTCTACTATTGAAACATTTAAAAAGAAATGTCAGTTGTTTTAAGGACGTTGGAGACGGATTAAAAAGAAATTTGCAAGAAAAAAATAAAAAACAAATATTCGTCCTGAAACAATCTCGAAAAAATGAGCAAAAATAAGTTGAAAAAAAAAAAAGAGACTTCATTTTCAAAACAAGTGAATCTGCTTTAAAATCTACTTTTATGTGAAAATTAATTAAGTGTAAATATTTGTATGTTAAAGTAAATGCCTTTAGCTTTCTTTTAAAAAAAATTATGCAGTTTATCTTAAATACATTGAAAGTTATGGCATTTTGAAAGTCGACAAATTTTAAATACAATTTTCTCGATTTTTATTTTGCAACAGAAAGTAACTTCTAATTACTTGAATATGGCCATTATTTACGGAGAGTAAGAGACCTGCAAGCTTTCTTTGGATAGTTCAGCTTTTGATTTAAAAGCAAAATTTTTCCTTATATGTGACAATAAAATTGACTGTAAATATCTTAGATTGGTGACTGCTTAGTAATACCAGGTGTGATAATAGATAACGTGTCAGAAAGCAGAGTTTCAATTCCAGTCAAGTCCATTATAGTCACTTACATGGAAATACTCATGGTAAATGTATATATCTACCTCTTCTCCTCACAGCTTTGGGTCAATTAGTAGGAATTGTATCAGTAAAGGCAAAGTCACCTCAAAAAAGTTCTTACAATCTAAAAATATTTTCGGGATATAAAAAACCGACAAAGGGTTGACAAGTCGTAGAAACTGAATCAATCAAACACTGATTAGCTATACAGGCATGTCTTTTAGATTTATTTACATTCTCTGGAATATAAATGTATAAAAACTACCATGGCCAAACGTGAGGGATCAGTTTATATATTGATTGTAATATAGAATTGATCCTCCACTTTATATCCACATTATGATAAGCCGTAGAAAACAAATCAATCAATCAAATACTGATTAGCTACAAAGGCATGTCTTTTAGATTTATTTACATTCTCTGGAATATAAATGTATAGAAACTACCATGGCCAAAAGTGAGGGATCATTTTATATATTGATTGTAATATAGAATTGATCCTCCATTTTATATCCACATTATGATAAGCTGTAGAAAACAAATCAATCAATCAAACACTGGTTAGCTGCACAGGCATGTCTTTTAGATTTATTTACATTCTCTAGAATATAAATGTATAGAAACTACCATGGCCACAAAGTGAGGGATCAGTTTATATATTGATTGTAATATAAAATTGATCTCCCATTTTATTATAATTTCTTGTTTGTTTATCAAATTTTAATTTGGTATACATCCACATCTTCTCTCCCCCAACTATGGATCAATTAGTAAGATTTGCATCACCAAATATTATCTCAAAAAACAAAATTCTTACAATCTAAAAATATTTTCTGACTTTAAATAACCTACAAAAGGTTGATAAGCTGTTAAAAACAAAATCAATCCTAAAACCTTGATACATGATTTGAGAATGTGATTTTAGAGAGGAAAGTAGCTTATTTAGTAAGAATTAGAACTAGCAGAGTAAGAAAGAATTAGACGTGTGCTTGGTGTAATGGCTAATGGATTGGATTGAGAAATTGGATAGTCAAAAGGTATGAATCCATCTCTTCTCTCCCCAGCTATGGGTAAATAGCAAGACAGATTGAATCCTATAGCTTTGAGTAGCAACTGTCTAGAAGGAGTGAATTCAAAACCATAGGAGGGCCATTTGGTGACCTTGTGGCAATTGATCTGATGAGCTCTCTTTATTGGTACCTTGATCACATGAATTTAAGCATTGTACTGGTGAATGTGCAGGTGGTGGTGTAATGGCTAAGAGTAGGGAAATGATAAATCGAAGAGCAAAGTTCAAAATCCAATTGGGTACATTACATTCATTTATGCTCAAATGCCCTTGGGAAAGGCATGAACCCATCACTTCAAAAGTCCTATTCTTTTGTTCTAAGTTTTTTTTTCTTTAATACTAGTGAATGTGCAGGTGGTGTAATGGATAACAGATGAGAAATGAGAAATCGAAGAGCAGAGTTCAAATTTCGATTAGGTTTGTTACATTCACTTATATGCAAATAGCTTGGGGAAGGTATGAATCCATCACATCTCCAATCCACCCATGCTACGAGCCGAATAGCAGAACAGATTGAGTGTTATAGCAGCTTTGGTTGGCAACCAGTCTACTGCATTCATAAATCAAAAGAAGATGAGATTATCACATACTAGCAGTATAGCCTGGCGTTGCTCAGGTGTAATGAAAGCTTTAAAGTTAATCCATGGTTCTGGAGCTCAGACTCTTTGGACGTTAGCACGAAAGACTAAAATGCAATAGTTGTTTCCATTTAAAGCGAAACCGTAGACTGAAAGAAAAATGAATGGATATAAGTCAAATTTTGATTCCTTGGTATCTATATCAAATAAGTTTTTTTCATTGTAAGTTGAATTTTGAAGGCTAAATAAGTCCTCTGAGTAAATGGTATCATGGCTGAGACTAAGAACTACTATTATACCTACTTAGAGCCAAATCCAAAGCAAAAACTAAAATAAAAGGGCTGAAAAAAATACAGACATACAGGCAGATAAACAGACACAAACACAAACATCTTGCCTTTTATATATATATATATAATCGATTTTCTGCACTATTGTAAGAACTGCAACCTTGAAACTTCTGAATATCGTTTCTTATGTCTTTGTCTATGAGTGTATCAAATTTTATGAAAATCGGACCACTCCTTCTATAACCCGATTTTTTCGATTATTGATTTTTGATATTTATCGAGGGTACCTCAACACAAAACCTAGCTAAGACCATTCGCAGACACTTCTAGTACAACTGTGTAAATTTTCAAGAAAACTGGTTCAGCCATTTGAGAGTCTATAGGTAACAGACACACACACACACACTCAGACAAAGTTCCATTTATAAATAAGTTTAGATTTGACTAAGTTACTGTCTTAAAAATATATTTTTTAAAGATTCTGAGAAATATCTTGGGCTGTTTAGGTATGGGTTGAACAACACGAGCTTGTAAAATATACTTGTTACTGAAACTACAGCAGTTTTACTTTATCGGGTATTTGTTAAGACCCGATACTCAATGAGAGCTTTGAACTGCCTCATAATAATTGTTACATTTTTTTTTACTTGTGGGGTATGAAAATCTAACTATTATGGGACAAAGATTGTAAGAGATAGTCAGTTAATTGCTAAGTAATACACACTTGGGTGATCATGTCTCAAAAGAGACATGACTGACTAGGCATAAGATTTTCCTGCAGTAGGTTGCCATTTCTTTCTGCAGTAGACTGGTTGCCAACCAAGTCTATAGAACCCAATCAGTCCTGATATTCAACCCATAGCTGGAGGGAGAAGAGACAGATTAATACCTTTTCCAAGGGTATTTGTGTGTAAGTGAATGCAATGAATTCAAACTCAGCTCTCCAAGTGACTGAACTAAATTACTTTCCATAATCGAAAGGAATCAACATTTTTTATACACTCTAAATAAACATTTTAAAATTTACAAATAAAAAACAGTTGAATACTTTTTTTTTAATGTTTTGTAAATACACTTGTTAGAGTTATTTTCTGAAAAAATCTACATTAAGGTGAGGCTTACAAAAAAAGAGAGAAAGAACAGTTATATCTGTTTATATACAGTAATACAGTACTGTGCAAAAGTATTGGAACAAGAACTATTTTATCTTTTATGAGGCATCAAAATAAATTTTAAAATCAACCCTGCCCTAACACTTTTGCGCACTACCGGTAGTGTGCAAAAGTATTAGAACAGGGGTGGTTTAAAAACCTCACTGAAATTCAAATACAGGGTGAAAAAAAAAAGCCAAGTAAATTGCTAATAAATATTGATTATTTAAAACGAGGTGTAAAAGAAATGTATTAAAAAGAAGTTATATTTCATTTTTCCTATTTTCTATTAAAAAAAGTTATTTTGAAACTACTCATTATTTTATTATCGTTGGATATGACTGAATTTTTCCTTATTCCCCTCCCCCTCTCAAATTGATAAATCTAATGTTACTTTGCAAGACACACTTTGGGAACAAATACAAGTTGCTTGGCAAGAGATACCATTAGATACATTGAAGAAGCTTGTGATGTCAATGCCTGACAGAATGAAGGCTGTGATCAAAGCAAAAAGCTATTATACTAAATATTAAATTTATTTTTTAACAAGTATTTTTTTCTTGTTAAAGCATTTGTTGAGTAAATCAAATAATATTACTTTAATTAAATTGTTTATTTTCTGTCAATATGTCTCATAAAAGATAAAATAGTTCTTGTCCTAATACTTTTGCACAGTACTGTATATATACTAGGTGCGATTGGTAAATTGTCGCAATTATTTTGATGCCTCATAAAAGATAAAATAGTTCTTGTCTTAATACTTTTGCACAGTACTCTAAGTAATTTTTGTTTATCAATAATCCACTTTATTTCATTTTTGTTAAGAATCCAAACACTTAGCTCCCCTGAGTTTCCTTATCTTTTC
>JBBBDQ010000909.1:2002500-2040000 GCA_037127315.1 Ascarosepion bandense | reverse complement strand
ATCTATCTCATTATGTTCATTATCTATCTATCTATCTATCTATCTCATTATGTTCATTATCTATCTATCTATCTATCTATCTCATTATGTTCATTATCTATCTATCTATCTATCTATCTATCTCATTATGTCTATTATCTATCTATCTATCTATCTATCTATCTCATTATGTTCATTATCTATCTATCTATCTATCTATCTATCTATCTATCTCATTATGTTCATTATCTATCTATCTATCTATCTATCTCATTATGTTCATTATCTATCTATCTATCTATTTTCTCATTATGTTCATTATCTATCTATCTATCTATCTATCTATCTATCTATCTATCTATCTATCTCATTATGTTCATTATCTATCTATCTATCTATCTATCTCATTATGTCTATCTATCTATCTATCTATCTATCTATCTATCTCATTATGTCTATTATCTATCTATCTACCTATCTATCTCTATCTCATTATGTTCATTATCTATCTATCTATCTCTATCTCATTATGTTCATTATCTATCTATCTATCTATCTCTCTATCTCATTATGTCTATTATCTATCTATCTATCTATCTATCTATCTATCTATCTATCTATCTCATTATGTTCATTATCTAGCTATCTATCTATCTCATTATGTTCATTATCTATCTATCTATCTATCTATCTCATTATGTTCATTATCTATCTATCTATCTATCTATCTCATTCTGTTCATTATCTCTCTATCTATCTCATTCTGTTCCATTGTCTCTCTATCTATCTATCTCATTCTGTTCATTATCTCTCTATCTATCTATCTCATTATGTTCATTATCTCTCTATCTATCTATCTCATTATGTTCATTTTCTCTCTATCTATCTATCTCATTATGTTCATTTTCTCTCTATCTATCTATCTATCTATCTATCTCATTCTGTTCATTATATCTCTATCTATCTATCTCATTCTGTTCATTATCTCTCTATCTATCTATCTATCTATCTATCTCATTCTGTTCATTATCTCTCTATCTATCTATTTCATTATGTTCATTATCTATCTATCTATCTATCTCATTCTGTTCATTATCTCTCTATCTATCTATCTCATTCTGTTCATTATCTCTCTATCTATCTATCTCAATCTGTTCATTATCTATCTATCTCATTCTGTTCATTATCTCTTTATCTATCTATCTCATTCTGTTCATTATCTCTCTATCTCATTCTGTTCATTATCTCTCTATCTCATTCTGTTCATTATCTCTCTATCTCATTCTGTTCATTATCTATTCTATTCTCATTCTGTTCATTATCTATCTATCTATTCTGTTCATTATCTATCTATCTATCTATCTCATTCTGTTCATTATCTATCTATCTATCTATCTCATTTTGTTCATTATCTATCTATCTATCTATCTCATTCTGTTCATTATCTCTCTATCTATCTATTTATCTCATTCTGTTCATTATCTCTCTATCTATCTATCTATCTATCTATCTATCTATCTCATTCTGTTCATTATCTCTCTATCTATCTATCTCATTATGTTCATTATCTATCTATCTATCTATCTATCTCGTTCTGTTCATTATCTCTCTATCTATCTATCTATCTCGTTCTGTTCATTATCTCTCTATCTATCTATCTATCTCGTTCTGTTCATTATCTCTCTATCTATCTATCTCATTCTGTTCATTATCTCTCTATCTATCTATCACAATCTGTTCATTATCTCTCTAATCTATCTATCTCAATCTGTTCATTATCTCTCTATCTATCTATCTCAATCTGTTCATTATCTCTCTATCTATCTATCTCATTCTGTTCATTATCTATCTAGCTATCTCATTCTGTTCATTATCTCTCTATCTCATTCTGTTCATTATCTCTCTATCTATCTATCTCATTCTGTTCATTATCTATCTATCTATCTATCTATCTCATTCTGTTCATTATCTCTCTGTCTCATTCTGTTCATTATCTATCTATCTCATTCTATTCATATCTATCTATCTATCTCATTCTGTTCATTATCTATCTATCTATCTATCTCATTTTGTTCATTATCTATCTATCTATCTATCACATTCTGTTCATTATCTATCTATCTCATTCTGTTCTTATTATCTATCTATCTATCTATCTGTTCATTATCTATCTATCTCATTCTGTTCATTATCTATCTATCTCATTCTGTTCATTATCTATCTATCTATCTCATTCTGTTCATTATCTATCTATCTATCTATCTCATTCTGTTCATTATCTATCTATCTATCTATCTCATTCTGTTCATTATCTATCTATCTATCTATCTATCTCATTCTGTTCATTATCTATCTATCTATCTATCTCATTCTGTTCATTATCTATCTATCTATCTATCTATCTCATTCTGGTTCATTATCTATCTATCTATCTATCTCATTCATTCATTATCTATCTATCTATCTATCTATCTATCTCATTATGTTCTATTATCTATCTATCTATCTATTTCATTCTGTTCATTATCTATCTATCTATCTATCTCATTCTGTACATTATCTCTCTATCTATCTATCTATCTATCTATCTCATTCTGTTCATTATCTATCTCATTCTGTTCATTATCTATCTATCTATCTATCTATCTCATTTTGTTCATTATCTATCTATCTATCTATCTATCTCATTATGTTCATTATCTATCTATCTATCTATTTCATTCTGTTCATTATCTATCTATCTATCTATCTCATTCTGTACATTATCTCTCTATCTATCTATCTATCTATCTCATTCTGTTCATTATCTATCTCATTCTGTTCATTATCTATCTATCTATCTATCTATCTCATTTTGTCTATTATCTATCTATCTATCTATCTCATTCTGTTCATTATCTATCTATCTATCTATCTATCTATCTCTTTCTGTTCATTATCTATCTATCTATCTATCTCATTCTGTTCATTATCTCTCTATCTATCTATCTATCTCATTCTGGTCATTATCTCTCTATCTATCTATCTTATTATGTTCATTATTTATCTATCTATCTATCTCATTCTGTTCATTATCTCTCTATCTATCTCATTCTGTTCATTATCTCTCTATCTATCTATCTCATTCTGTTCATTATCTCTCTATCTATCTATCTCATTCTGTTCATCATCTATCTATCTATCTATCTCATTCTGTTCATTATCTCTCTATCTATCTATCTCATTCTGTTCATTATCTATCTATCTATCTCATTCTGTTCATTATCTATGTATCTATCTCATTCTGTTCATTATCTCTTTATCTCATCCTGTTCATTATCTATCTATCTCATTCTGTTCATCATCTATCCATCTCATTCTGTTCATTATCTATCTATCTCATTCTGTTCATTATCTATCTATCTATCTATCTCATTTTGTTCATTATCTATCTATCTATCTATCACATTCTGTTCATTATCTCTCTATCTCATTCTCTTTCATTATCTCTCTATCTATCTATTTATCTATCTCATTCATTATCTATCTATCTATCTATCTATCTATCTCATTCTGTCTATTATCTCTCTATCTATCTATCTCATTCTGTTCATTATCTATCTATCTTATTCTGTTCATTATCTATCTATCTATCTCATTCTGTTCATTATCTATCTATCTATCTATCTCATTCTGTTCATTATCTATCTATCTATCTATCTCATTCTGTTCATTATCTATCTATCTATCTATCTCATTCTGTTCATCATCTATCTATCTATCTATCTCATTCTGTTCATTATCTATCTATCTATCTATCTCATTCTGTTCATTATCTATCTATCTATCTATCTCATTCTGTTCATTATCTATCTATCTATCTATCTCCATTATGTTCATTATTTATCTATCTATCTATCTCATTCTGTTCATTATCTGTCTATCTATCTATCTCATTCTGTTCATTATCTGTCTATCTATCTATCTCATTCTGTTCATTATCTGTCTATCTATCTATCTCATTCTGTCTTTATTATCTGTCTATCTATCTATCTCATTCTGTTCATTATCTATCTATCTATCTATCTATCAATCCTTCATTCTGTTCATTATCTATCTATCTATCTATCTATCTATCTATCTATCTCATTCTGTTCATTATCTATCTATCTATCTATCTATCTCATTCTGTTCATTATCTATCTATCTATCTATCTCATTCTGTTCATTATCTATCTATCTATCTATCTCATTTGTTCATTATCTATCTATCTATCTATCTCATTCTGTTCATTATCTATCTATCTCTCTCATTCTGTTCATTATCTATCTATCTCATTCTGTTCATTATCTCTCTATCTATCTCATTCTGTTCATTATCTCTCTATCTATCTATCTCATTCTGTCTTTCATTATCTCTCTATCTATCTATCTCATTATGTCTATTATCTATCTATCTATCTATCTCATTATGTTCATTATCTATCTATCTATCTATCTCATTATGTTCATTATCTATCTATCTATCTATCTATCTATCTATCTCATTATGTTCATAATCTATCTATCTATCTATCTATCTATCTCATTCTGTTCATTATCTCTCTATCTATCTATTTCATTCTGTTCATTATCTCTCTATCTATCTCATTCTGTTCATTATCTCTCTATCTATCTATATATCTATCTATCTATCTATCTATCTCATTCTGTTCATTATCTCTCTATCTATCTATCTTTCTCATTCTGTCTATTATCTGTCTATCTATCTATCTCATTCTGTTCATTATCTATCTATCTATCTCATTATGTTCATTATCTATCTATCTATCTCATTCTGTTCATTATCTATCTATCTATCTCATTCTGTTCATTATCTATCTATCTATCTATCTCATTTTGTTCATTATCTATCTATCTCTCTATCTATCTATCTCATTCCGTTCATTATCTCTCTATCTCATTCTGTTCATTATCTCTATCTATCTATCTATCTCATTCTGTTCATTATCTATCTATCTATCTCATTCTGTTCATTATCATATCTATCTCATTTTGTTCATTTTCTATCTATCTATCTATCTATCTATCATTCATTCATTATCTATCTATCTATCGATCTATCTCATTCTGTTCATTATCTATCTATCTATCTATCTATCTCATTCATTCATTATCTATCTATCTATCTATCTATCTCATTCATTCATTTATCTATCTATCTATCTATCTATCTATCTATCTATCTCATTCTGTTCATTATCTATCTATCTATCTATCTCATTCTGTTCATTATCTATCTATCTATCTATCTATCTCATTCTGTTCATTATCTATCTATCTATCTATCTATCTCATTCATTCATTATCTATCTATCTATCATTCATTCATTTATCTATCTATCTATCTATCTATCTATCTTTCATTCATTCATTATCTATCTATCTATCTATCTATCTATCTCATTCATTCATTATCTATCTATCTATCTATCTATCTATCTCATTATGTTCATTATCTATCTATCTATCTATCTATCTATCTATCTATCTCATTATGTTCATTATCTATCTATCTATCTATCTATCTATCTATCTCATTATGTTCATTATCTATCTATCTATCTATCTGTTCTGTCCGTCTATCTATCTATCTATCTATCTCTCATTCTGTTAATTATCTATCTATCTATCTATCTCATTCTGTTAATTATCTATCTATCTATCTATCTATCTATCTATCTATCTATCTATCTATCTATCATTCATTCATTATCTATCTATCTATCTATCTATCATTCATTCATTATCTATCTATCTATCGATCTCATTCATTCATAATCTATCTATCTATCTGATCTCATTCTGTTCATAATCTATCTATCTATCTCTCGATCTCATTCTCTGTTCATAATCTATCTATCTATCTATCGATCTCATTCGTGTATCTATCTATCTATCTATCGATCTCATTCTGTTCACATAATCTATCTCTATCTGATCTCATTCTGTTCATTATCGATCTCATTCTGTTCATTATCTATCTATCTATCTATCGATCTCATTCTGTTCCATTATCTATCTATCTATCTATCGATCTCATTCTGTTCATTATCTATCTGTCTATCTATCGATCTCATTCTGTTTCATTATCTATCTATCTATCTATCGATCTCATTCTATTTCATTATCTATCTATCTGTGATCTCATTCTGTTCATTATCTATCTATCTATCTATGTATCTATCTCATTCTGTTCATTATCTATGTATCTATCTCATTCTGTTCATTATCTATCTATCTATCTATCTATCTCATTCTGTGTTATCTATCTATCTATCTATCTCTCATTCTGTTCATTATCTATCTATCTATCTATCTATCTATCTCATTCTGTTCATTATCTATCTATCTGTCTATCTATCTCATTCTGTTCATTATCTATCTATCTATCTATCTATCTCATTCTGTTCATTATCTATCTATCTATCTATCTATCTCATTCTGTTCATTATCTATCTATCTATCTCATTCTGTTCATTATCTATCTATCTATCTATCTATCTATCTCATTCTGTTCATTATCTATCTATCTATCTATCTATCTATCTATCTCATTCTGTTCATTATCTATCTATCTATCTATCTATCTATCTCATTCTGTTCATTATCTATCTATCTATCTATCTATCTCATTCTGTTCATTATCTATCTATCTCATTCTGTTCATTATCTATCTATCTATCTATCTATCTATCTATCTCATTCTGTTCATTATCTATCTATCTATCTATCTAATTCTGTTCATTATCTATCTATCTATCTATCTATCTCATTCTGTTCATTATCTATCTATCTATCTATATATCTCATTCTGTTCATTATCTATTTATCTATCTATCTAATTCTGTTCATTATCTATTTATCTATCTATCTATCTATCTATCTATCTCATTCTATTAATTATCTATCTATCTATCTATCTATCTATCTCATTCTTTTAATTATCTATCTATCTATCTATCTATCTATCTCATTCTGTTCATTATCTATCTATCTATCTCATTCTGTTCGTTATCTATCTATCTATCTATCTATCTATCTCATTCTGTTCATTATCTATCTATCTATCTATCGATCTCATTCTGTTCATTATCTATCTATCTATCGATCTCATTCTGTTCATTATCTATCTATCTATCTATCGATCTCATTCTGTTCATTATCTATCTATCTATCGATCTCATTCTGTTCATTATCTATCTATCTATCTATCTGTCGATCTCATTCTGTTCATTATCTATCTATCTATCTATCTATCTATCTCATTCTGTTCATTATCTATCTATCTATCTATCTATCTCATTCTGTTCATTATCTATGTATCTATCTCATTCTGTTCATTATCTATCTATCTATCTCATTCTGTTCATTATCTATCTATCTGTCTATCTATCTCATTCTGTTCATTATCTATCTATCTATCTATCTATCTCATTCTGTTCATTATCTATCTATCTATCTATCTATCTCATTCTGTTCATTGTCTATCTATCTATCTCATTCTGTTCATTATCTATCTATCTATCTATCTATCTATCTCATTCTGTTCATTATCTATCTATCTATCTATCTATCTATCTATCTCATTCTGTTCATTATCTATCTATCTATCTATCTATCTATCTCATTCATTCATTATCTGTCTATCTATCTATCTCATTCTGTTCATTATCTATCTATCTCATTCTGTTCATTATCTATCTATCTATCTATCTATCTATCTCATTCTGTTTCATTATCTATCTATCTATCTATCTAATTCTGTTCATTATCTATCTATCTATCTATCTATCTATCTCATTCTGTTCATTATCTATCTATCTATCTATATATCTCATTCTGTTCATTATCTATTTATCTATCTATCAATTCATTCATTATCTATTTATCTATCTATCTATCTATCTATCTCATTCTGTTAATTATCTATCTATCTATCTATCTATCTATCTCATTCTGTTAATTATCTATCTATCTATCTATCTATCTATCTATCTCATTCTTTTAATTATCTATCTATCTATCTATCTATCTATCTCATTCTGTTCATTATCTATCTATCTATCTCATTCTGTTCGTTATCTATCTATCTATCTATCTATCTATCTCATTCATTCATTATCTATCTATCTATCTATCGATCTCATTCTATTTCATTATCTATCTATCTATCGATCTCATTCTGTTCATTATCTATCTATCTATCTATCTATCACATTCTGTTCATTATCTATCTATCTATCTATCTCATTCTGTTCATTATCTATCTATCTATCTCATTCTATTTCATTATCTATCTATCTATCTATCTCATTCTGTTCATTATCTATCTATCTATCTATCTCATTCTGTTCCATTATCTATCTATCTATCTATCTCATTCTGTTCATTATCTATCTATCTATCTATCTATCTATCTCATTCTGTTCATTATCTATCTATCTATCTATCTCATTCTGTTCATTATCTATCTATCTATCTATCTCATTCTGTTCATTATCTATCTATCTATCTATCTCATTCTGTTCATTATCTATCTATCTATCTATCTCATTCTGTTCATTATCTATCTATCTATCTATCTCATTCTGTTCATTATCTATCTATCTATCTATCTATCTCATTCTGTTCATTATCTATCTATCTATCTATCTATCCTCATTATGTTCATTATCTATCTATCTATCTATCTATCTCATTCTGTTCATTATCTATCTATCTATCTATCTCATTCTGTTCATTATCTATCTATCTATCTATCTATCTATCTCATTCTGTTCAATATCTATCTATCTATCTATCTATCTATCTCATTCTGTTCATTATCTATCTATCTATCTATCTATCTCATTCTGTTCATTATCTATCTATCTATCTATCTATCTCATTCTGTTCATTATCTATCTATCTATCTATCTATCTATCTATCTCATTCTGTTCATTATCTATCTATCTATCTATCTCATTCTGTTCATTATCTATCTATCTATCTCATTCTGTTCATTATCTATCTATCTATCTCATTCTGTTCATTATCTATCTATCTATCTATCTATCTATCTATCTATCTATCTCATTCTGTTCATTATCTATCTATCTATCTATCTCATTCTGTTCATTATCTATTTATCTATCTAATTCTGTTCATTATCTATCTATCTATCTATCTATCTAATTCTGTTCATTATCTATCTATCTATCTATCTATCTAATTCTA
This sequence comes from Ascarosepion bandense, assembly GCA_037127315.1. Classification (NCBI taxonomy): domain Eukaryota; kingdom Metazoa; phylum Mollusca; class Cephalopoda; order Sepiida; family Sepiidae; genus Ascarosepion; species Ascarosepion bandense. Next base: position 2,030,762 of record JBBBDQ010000909.1, on the reverse strand, counting down.
TTTCATTATCTATCTATCTATCTATCTATCTATCTATCTATCTCATTCTGTTAATTATCTATCTATCTATCTATCTATCTCATTCTGTTAATTATCTATCTATCTATCTATCTATCTCATTCTGTTCATTATCTATCTATCTATCTCATTCTGTTCGTTATCTATCTATCTATCTATCTATCTATCTATCTCATTCTGTTCATTATCTATCTATCTATCTATCGATCTCATTCTGTTCATTATCTATCTATCTATCTATCGATCTCATTCTGTTCATTATCTATCTATCTATCTATCTATCTATCTCATTCTGTTCATTATCTATCTATCTATCTATCTATCTCATTCTGTTCATTATCTATGTATCTATCTCATTCTGTTCGTTATCTATCTATCTATCTCATTCTGTTCGTTATCTATCTATCTATCTCATTCTGTTCATTATCTATCTATCTATCTATCTATCTCATTCTGTTCATCATCTATCTATCTATCTATCTATCTCATTCTGTTCATTATCTATCTATCTATCTATCTATCTATCTATCTATCTCATTCTGTTCATTATCTATCTATCTATCTATCTATCTATCTCATTCTGTTCATTATCTATCTATCTATCTATCTATCTATCTCATTCTGTTCATTATCTATCTATCTATCTATCTCATTTTGTTCATTATCTATCTCTCTATCTATCTATCTCATTCCGTTCATTATCTCTCTATCTCATTCTGTTCATTATCTCTCTATCTATCTATCTATCTCATTCTGTTCATTATCTATCTATCTATCTATCTCATTCTGTTCATTATCTATCTATTCTATCTATCTCATTCTGTTCATTATCTATCTATCTATCTATCTCATTCTGTTCATTATCTATCTATCTATCTATCTCATTCTGTTCATTATCTATCTATCTATCTATCTCATTCTGTTCATTATCTATCTATCTATCTATCTCATTCTGTTCATTATCTATCTATCTATCTATCTCATTCTGTTCATTATCTATCTATCTATCTATCTCATTCTGTTCATTATCTATCTATCTATCTATCTCATTCTGTTCATTATCTATCTATCTATCTATCTCATTCTGTTCATTACCTATCTATCTATCTATCTCATTCTGTTCATTATCTATCTATCTATCTATCTGTCTGTCTATCTATCTATCTATAAGCTCCACTTAACTTCCATATATGATTAGTAGTTAGGATGAAATATACATCATTACACTTAGTTCTCAAAATCAAAAATAACTTCTGACTCACATAATATGCATCTTCTACGTAACCATGTCCATTCAGGTTGTTGTTGATTATGGCTCTCCACAATCTCTTCTCCTTTGTAGCTCTTAATAGATTTTTTCTCTCTTTGCTATGTCCTAAATCAACTCAAGCTCTCTTGGTGAATTATACGTTCTTTTTCCTCTGCACCTCGTGTCTTTAATTTGTCTTGTGAGTATCAATTTCCTATGTACTTTTTTCTCATGTACCCTAGAAATTTCATCTGCCTCTTCCTGTTGTTAAGTGTAAGTAAATTTTTTTATTCCCATTTTCCCTAAAACTTTATCATTGCTTGCACTTTCAGTTCAGTAAAAAGTGAATTTATATATTTTCTCTGTTCTGACAAAACATAGACTTATTGCCAATCAATTTGAACTTTATAAAATGGTAGTGTTTTTTTTTTATAATCATTTCACTCCAAGCAAGTATTATCAGCATCCTTCTGTAGAATCACATTTCTGTTGCTTCAAGTTTCTTCATCTTTAATTAAAATTAAAGATGAAGAATTTAAATTTCTTCATCCAGCATTAACTGCCATATGAAAGAACTTCATTAATGGTGTCAGAAATTTGTTCTTTAATCCACTGTGTATGCTGCCATACAAAAAATAAAACAAGCTATATTAGTGTACTTCAAATTTATTCTTAAATGAATCCATAGCTAAATCTGCTGCTAAGAAAGTCCTTTTTCTGTGTAAGGCCAGGAAGTTTTTCCCGCCTGAATCCATCCTGCACATATATAAATCTACCATCCACCCGTGCATTGAATACTGCTGCCATATCTGGTCAGGTGCTCCTGCTATCCACCTAGGTGTCCTTGACAAAATCCAACGGAGAATCTGTAATGTGATAGATCCCGACTTGGCAGCTTACAATCACTTTCTCACCGGTGCAATGGGGCTTCCCTATGTCTCTTCTACAAATACTTTCACGGCTTCTGCTCTGATGAACTTAGCTCACTTGTGCCCCCTATATATGAATTTACTTGAGCCACAAGATTAGCAACTATGTCCCACCTTTTACTGTGAAATCAATAAAATGTAAATGCATATTCTACTCCATCAGCTTCTTTTCTCGCACTTCTCACCTGTGGAATTCCCTTCCATTTACTTGATTCCCCAACAGCTACAATCTCGAAGAATGTAAATGTAAAGTCACTAGTCATCTCCTATCTCACTAACCTGCATCCTCTCTCTCATGCTCCTTTCTCCATCCACTCCACTCTCATCAGTATTCTCATCCTTCTCTTACCCACTTCCTGACACCCCCTATAACCTGTCACTCTTTCTCATAACTTTCCTCCTATGTAACCCCCTGCAAAACAGTGGCAGTAAAATGCCTTGCTTGGGGTGATATGATTATAAAAAATTTAAAAAAATTCTATACTATTACAATGTGGTATAAAGTGGGGGATCAATTCTACATTACAATCAATATATAAACTGATCACTCACTTTATGACCACATTCATCTTTCTCTTATCCTCTTCCTGACACCCACTATAACCTGTCACTCTTTCTCATAACTTTCCTCCTATGTAACCCCCTGCAAAACAGTGGCAGTAAAATGCCTTGCTTGGGGTGATATGATTATAAAAAAATTTTAAAAATTCTATACTATTACAATGTGGTATAAAGTGGGGGATCAATTCTACATTACAATCAATATATAAACTGATCACTCACTTTATGACCACATTCATCCTTCTCTTATCCTCTTCCTGACACCCACTATAACCTGTCACTCTTTCTCATAACTTTCCTCCTATGTAACCCCCTGCAAAACAGTGGCAGTAAAATACCTTGCTTGGGGTGATATGATTATAAAAAAACAAAAAAAAACTGCTACCTGTGATAGGTAATTAGAATGATGCATTTGTCATCGCAGTCGGTTACAGAAATTACTTCCAACTCAACTTAATATAAATCACGTAGTGGTGAGAGATTTATATAGAAATATAGGCAGTCTTTAACCTTAATGCCACAATAAAAAAGGAATGCCAAAGGAGAGTTTTTCCCTTGACACCACTATTATTTTAACTACCTACACCCCTTGGCAATATCTGTTTTAAAATGTGATGATTAGAATTGTAATACACACCATGAAAGTGAATTTATATGCTTTTTTTTTGTTCTGAAGAATTTAAAAGAAAAATATTAAGCACTATTTATTTATTAGATTGTTTATTTACAAGAATAATTTTATATTTGCCACATTTTAAAATATAATTCAATTGTATTAAAACTTATGCACTGTAATATATTAAAGTTTTATAAAATATGTTATAATATATATAATATATATATAATATAATATATATAATATATATAATATTATATAATATATATAATATTATAATATATATGTTATGAAAATATTTTAATAAAATGTTTTTCATTTACCAAATAATGAAGAAATAAATAATTAAACAATTTTATTCATGAATTTATAAATATTTACTAAATTATAAGGAGCTGCCACATCTGGTTGGGTGCCCCTGCTATTCTCCTCAAGCTTCTTGACAAAATCCAACAGAGAATCTGTAATGTGATCGACACAGACTTGTCAGCTCAGCTACAGTTGCTCTCTCACTAGCGTGATGTGGCTTCTCTGTGCCTCTCCTACAAATACTTTCACGGCTTCTGCTCCAATGAACTTAGCTCACTGGTGCCCCCTAGATATGAATTTATGCAAGCCACTAGATTAGCAACTAGGTCCCACCCTTTTACAGTGAAACCAATAAAATGTAACTGCAATTTCTACTCTAGCAGCATATTTTCTCGCATTTCCCACCTGTGGAATTCCCTTCGACATACTTGCTTCCTCGACAGCTACAATCTCTAGGAATTTAAATGCAAGATCAATAGACATCTATCTCACTAACTCGCATCCATTCTCACAAGCTCTTTACTCTATCCACTCTACCCCCATTACACAGGTATTCTCATCCGTCTATTACCCTCCTCCTGACATTTCTTATAACTAACCCCTCTTTCTCGTCACTTTCCCCTATGTAACCCCCTGTGCAACAGTGGCAGTAAAACTGCTTTGCTTGGGGTGAAATGATAAAAAAAAAACAAAAAAAAAAAACACTATTTACCATTTTATAAAGTTCAAATTGATTGGCAATAAGTCTATGTTTTGTCAGAAAATATATAAATTCACTTTTAAATGTTTAGGCTTTGTTAAAATTCTAATCATCACTTTTTAAAACAATAAACATTGACAAGGAGTGAAGGTAGTTAAAATAATAGTTGTGTCAAGGAAAAACCATCTTTTTGACACAATTTTTTTGTGGGTGTGAAGGTTGAGGATTGCTGAAATGTAGTTCAAGTTTTATAACAAATATCAGGCGTTTTAACCAGATAAAGTTAAAATAACAAACATTACGTTTGATAAAACATTTTCCTCACCGGGTTAATAGTAAAGACATGGATCCAGATGGGATTGATTTTTTTAAATTTTGAACAGGAAATAAATGAAAAGAAAAATAAATTTAATCTATCCATTATTTACATCCTTTTATCACTGGTATGATTGTCTGAGTTGAGTCATGGTAACACTCGGACAGCTGTGCACACAGCGGTCGCAATTAGAACAAAGAATACAAGGTGCTTACTGGCTACCAAGTTTTGTTTCTTTTTCAGTCTTTTTATCAAGCTGACAGAAGCAGTCAGCTGTTCACCTGGATTGCACACGGAGTTTGGAGGAGGGTAGATCCAACAAGTTTGCAAATGCAACATCAAAACAGAATAAACTATTTTTTTCCGTCTTAAATCACATGGGGGTAACTGTTAAGTGTTCCCTTTAGTTTTAAATTAGTGGCTACTAGTTGTTGGTAGAAAGAAGACTTGCTAGCTGAGGTGAGAGGTCAAAGTTTTTCTTTCTTTTTGTAAAAATAGAGCTATTAATATTGATCACCTGGAATGGAATTATGTCGATCTTGACTATATTGTTCTAGCTTTAAAACTTTTTTTCAAAACTTATCTTCTGGAGATGATAGCAGTTTTGAAGATTTTATGATATTTTCTTAACTCTAAACTTCAAGAAATTAAGAACTAAAATCATTATGGAAAAACACAACTAAGAAAAATTCTCAAGTCAGTGCGAAAAGCAAATTCTGAATTCTGATTGGTTTAAAAACAGTAAATTCATATATGACGTATTTTCATGCCTAGATGTGAAAAGGCTTTCATCATGAGAAGTTTCACTATTTAAACAAGACAACCTGTCAAAGGCAGTCATTCAGATGAGAGCAGTGAGCTGAGGATCTCATGGCAATTTAACAAAAGAAAATTCAAGAAGCTACCCAGATGCTGGGCACGCCACAGTTTCATTCGCCTTCTTCTTCGAACGTCCTTTTCTTCATTTTCATACCACGCCACTAAAGAGAACAACACAACAACAAAATTACTCTCAACCTGTTATGACCTACTAAAAAGAGGAAGGAACAAGGTCTTTACATTCCGCTACTACACAACCATGAACTCTAAACTTCTGCGGACATTTTAAATACCCACATTACTACTACAAACATTTTCTGCAACTCTTGATAACTTAAACTTTATAATTGAACATCAATTTCTACGAATTCTTGTTATTCCTTCTTTTAATAAATCTCTATTTTAAAATAAAAAAAATGTATATTTTATTCTTACACTATTCCACATTAAAATAAAAAAATGTATATTTTATTCTTACACTATTCCACACATTCCAACCAACCGACAACCGACTTTCTAATGAAAACCTTCTGATGATAATTCTGCATAAAACTTGTAAGCTGTAGGGAGTTTGGCTAAGTCTGACACAAGGCCAAATCAAAGAAACATTAACCATTTCTTCTATAGCTACAATTTCATGTCAGGCTAGTTTATCTTTCATCTTATTTTTGTTGCATTTTTTCAATATCACAATGCTAAGTTTTTTATTTATTTATTCAAAAACTGTTAAATAAATAGTATGGATAAGAAATGAAGTAGCCTTTGAAAAGAACTGAATATATATCTTTTATCACTTAGGTGCTTGTCTTACAGGACTGCAGCGTTACTGACTTGGCCACAGAAACAAATTAGCAAGCAAATTCAAGTTAAGTTTTAGTTTTATTTGTTTTATATAAGCTAGTGCTTCCCAAAGATTTGGACAGGATGACTCCATTCCAGAACTACCTACAAAGAAAATTAGGCCAAGTTTTACAAACATACTTACCCCCACCCCAACAAAAAAAATGTTGTTTTAAAAGGATGATTTTTCTTTTGATACTGTTTTTACTATATATTCTTTCATCAATATTACTATATAATACTACTTTATATAACATTAATGTATAATAGTGGACGTGCGTTGTGGTGCAGTGGATATTGACTCGGAATGACAAATTGGGGAGCCAAGTTCAAATTCCAGTTGAATTGCTTGCATTCACTTATGCACAAATACCCTTGGGAAAGGTATTAATCCATCTCTTCCCACCAGTTATGAGTTAAATAATAGGACAGATTGGATTCTATAGCCTTGGTTGGCAACCAGTCTACCATAGGAAGCAATGGCATCCTACTACAGGATAATTTTCTGCCCTGTCATATTTCTTTCAAGATATAATCGCTCAAAGCATGTATCACGTATGACACTTAACTGACTTTATAATATTATATATTATATACATATATATTATATATTATATACAACTTTATATATTACTATATATTCCTTCAGCAATTTTTATTGTTTTCAAAAACTATTATTTTTTAGGGTTCTAATAAAACCTAAACGTATGAAACTGGATTGATGTAGTTCCTTTTTTTTTCCAGAATTGACAACAAAAACTTTAAACACTTTTAGATTGTTAATTAATTATCGTGCAATGAGGTACAATAGTTGAGAATCTCTTGAAAAATATATGAAATTAAATATAGTTCTTTTTTCAGTCTACTTTATGGCAATTTTCTGATAGACATCCCTCAGATGCTAAGAAGTCTTATGAATTTGAAGTTTGTGGTGTAGGATGTGTGTTGCGGTACAATGGATATCAGCTTGGAATGAGAAATCGGAGAGTCGAGTTCAAATTTCAATTGAATTTGTTGCATTCACTTATATACAAATACCCTTGGGAAAGGTATGAATTCATCTCTATAGGTTGAATAGCAATACAGAATGGGTCTTATAACCACCAGTCTACCAAAGAAGAAAATAGCACACTACTGTTGGAAAATCTTCTGTCCAGACTCAAAAGAGACATGATCGTCCAATTGTATATCACATATGGCACTTAACTGACTGATCTGGATAAAAGCAGGACCGATTGGGTTCTATAGCCTTGGTTCGGCAACAGGTCTACTGAAGAAATTAATAGCAACCTACTGAAGGAAAATCTTTTGCCTAGTCAGTCATGGATCGAAAGAGACATGATTGCCACAACGTGTGTCACGTATGACTCTCAACTGACTGATCTGGATAAAAGAATTGAATATCAGGACAGATTGTGTTCTATAGCCTTGGTTCGGCAACAGGTCTACTGAAGAAAGTAATAGCAACCTACTATGGGAAAATCTTATGCCTGGTCAGTCATGGATTGAAAGAGACATGATCGCCCAAGCATGTATCACAGATGGCACTTAACTAACTGACTGAATTATTAACAAGATTAATTTTATATTTACAAGATTATAAAAATCAACTACAATGCAATAAAGAAATAACAATGAAAACCATTTTTTATTCCTAAATTTATAAAAATGTCTGGGAACAAGGAAAAGAATAAAATTAAATAAACACACAATGATGAATAGCTGTAATTCCAAATCTAAAAAAACAATGCATTTTCAGGACATTATACATGGAATTAGAACAATTTACCCCTTCCTGAAGAAGGCTGGAGCATTGTGAATATGGCAATAAAGATGAGGACAACAATCTGAACGACGTGAATAGTTATAATATCACATCTCAGAAATATAGACAAACATGCATTTTGTCCTTAAATGATTTTATATCCCCAATTCCTTATTACTTTAATTTTTCTCTGTGTCCGTGTGCCAGGGTTTATCTTCATAGATAAAATGAACAATTATTTTCATTTACATTATCTTGATCTATAATTCAGACATTTGTATAAATTTATAAATAAAAAATATTCTTTCATAGCTTTTTCTTCATAAAGTGGTAAATAAAAAATATTGGTTCACATATATTTATAATCTTCACCTCTGCTGGGTGGGGGATGCGACCAGAATGTGTCCCACTCGACTCCTACATATTGTCCTGTTTGGAGAACTTGCTAGCAACTAAGAGGCTACACGGAGGCCCAAAACAACACTCCAAGGAGCAATTGAAGACGTCTCTGACACAGGCTAACTTCAACCCTGAAACCGTTAATCAGCCTTGTTACATTAAACCATCAAGAAGATCTGCAACCCTCTGTCGGGAGGGCCCAGCTCATATGACTGCATCCCCCACCTACATTCCTCTGTGATTCCTGCTCATGACTCTGCTCAGCATTCACAGACATCTCCACCACCAGATGGGAGAAAGGAAATATATAGAGAGGATGATGATCTTAGTGCTCAGATGCAAACATGTACTGCTACCGAAAACCAGGATTTATAATCTTGTAAATATAAATGTATTTTTGAGAATAAATATTCCTAATAAATAGTGTTTAATATTTTTGTTTGTCAAGAATAAAGAAAATGTATAAATTCACTTTTTTTTTTTTTTTTTTTTAAATCATCTCACCCCAAGCAAGGCATTCCACTGCCACTATTGCGCATGGGACTACATAGGGGAAGGTAAAGAGAAGGAGTGGTTAGATATAGGGAATGTCAGTAAGGATAGCGAGGATGAGTGTCGGGCAGATGGGAAGAGTGTTTGATAGAATGGGAGCAGGTTAGTGTGTTAGGAGATGTCTATTGACCTTACATTTAAACTCCTGGAGATTGTAGCCGTCGGGGAAGCAATCGTTTGGAAGAGAATTCCACAGTTGGGAAGTGCGAGGAAAGAAACTGTTGGAGTAGAAGTTACGGCTGCATTTTATCGATTTCACTGTAAAAGGGTGGGATCTAGTTGCTAATCTAGTATCTCGTGCAAATTCGTATTTAGGGGGCACCAGTGATCTAAGTTCATCGGAGCAGAAGCCGTGAAAGTATTTATAGAAGAGACACAGCGAAGCCACGTCTCGCCGGTGGGAGAGAGACTGCAGGCGGTCTGCCAAGTCGGTATCTATCACATTACAGACCCTCCTCTGAACCTTATCGAGAAGCCCGAGGAGAAAAGCAGGGGCACCCGACCAGATATGGCAGCAGTATTCAATGCACGGGCGGATGGTAGATTTGTAAATGTGCAGGATAGATTTAGACGGAAAAAACTTCCGGGCCCTACACAGAGAACCGACTTTCATAGCAGCGGATTTAGCAATGGATTCGATATAGTCATTCCATTTGAGGTCCGCTGAAAGTGTGAGACCAAGGAGGCGTAGTGTTTTACTCTCTGGGAGGCAAGCCTGGTCCATGCTAATGGGAGGTAGGTGAGATTGTCGATGATGGTTAATTGACAGTAGCTTCGTTTTAGAAGCATTAAAATTTACTAGCCATTTCTTACCCCAGTCCAATATGGATTGGAGGTCTTTTTCAATCTCGGCTGCAAGTTTAGCTTTGACGCCTACACCAGATTTTTGTTGGAGGCGAGAGTAAACTGTGGTGTCATCGGCGTACAAACCTATTTGGGTTCTTATGGAATCAGGGAGATCATTAATATATATCAGGAAGAGTGTAGGACCTAAGATGGAGCCTTGGGGGACACCTGCGTTTGTATGGTAGTTCTGAGAGGCATGTCCATTTAATACCACTTTCATTGTGCGGTTAGAGAGGAATGACTGGATTAGTTCAAACAAATGTCCAGTTATACCATAGCTCCGTAGTTTACATAGAAGGCCAGCATGCCAAACTCTGTCGAACGCCTTAGATATATCCAATGCAACGGTTCGAGCTTCGCCATTCCTGTCGAGTGCCTGGTATATGTACTCGGTGATGGTCGTTAGCATATCAGCAGTAGACCTGGTGAAGCAGAAACCATATTGCTTGTCCGAGAGGAGCCTGTGTGCTGTGAGATGCTGAACCACCTCGGCGTTGATAATGGCTTCGAACACTTTGCCAAAGATCGGAAGAAGGCTGATAGGGCGGTAATTTGCAGGGTCAGAGGGTTCTCCAGTGTTTTTAAATATAGGAACTATAGAGGAAGATTTCCAACAGGCAGGAAAGCAGGAAGCAGATAGGCAGAGGTTGTAGAGCTTAGAAAGGATAGAGGAGAGTTCAGGGGCACATTTCTTTAAGACTATGGTTGGGATTCCGTCACCACCGCTCGCTTTGTGAGGGTCAAGTTTTAAGATTATCTTAGAGACAAGCGAAGGTGTAATGTGGACATCATATGTTTAGGTTTTATTACAATTCTAATCATCATGTATTAAAAAAAAACATTCAAATAAGTAAATAGTGTTTATTATCAATTCTCAAGAATAAAGAAAATGTATAAATTCACGTTTGGGTTTTATTATAATTCTGAAAATATCTTTGTCTAACAATGAAAATTGCTGAGTGAGTATACCATAATATTGAAAACCCCATCTTTCTAACACACTGTTTGTTTACAGGTACATTTTTGTTGTGGTGCAGTGGATATCAGCTTAAAATGAAAAATCGGAGAGCCAAGTTCAAATTCCAGTTGAATTCGTTGCATTCATTTATCCGTAAATACCCTTGAAAAAGATATTAATCCGTCTCTTCTAGCTATGAATTAAATAGCAGAACAGATTGGGTTCTAGAGTCTTGGTTGGTAACCAGCTTGAAAATAATGGCAACTTACTTTATAAAAATCTTATGCAGGGTCAGTCATGTCTCTTTTGTGACATGATCACCCAAGCATGTATCACGTACAGCACTTAACTGATTGACATTTGTTAAACTTTTCCCAAAATTCATATTCCCACCTCTTTTACATCTGCAGAGCAAAAAGGATTTTTTATAAGTCGGCATTATCTCTTGGAAAAGTCCAAATTACTCTTTCCGAGGTAATTACCTCCAGTTTGGGAATTACTGATATATAAAACTGAGAGCTATCAGACAGCCATCAACTTTTCATTGGTATCAAAAAGACAGAATGATTTTAAAAAAAAACAAAAAAAAACAACTGAGTGATTTCTTATAATAAAAGAAATCATTCAGACTATTTTTTTATAATAATTTCACCCTAAGCAAGGCAGAACTGTCACTGTTGCACAGGGGGTTTCAGTGAGAGAAAAAAAATCAAGGTACAGGGGATGTCAAAGAAAGGATAAGAGATAAAAGCAAATCAAGTAGATAGACAATAGCAATTCACATTGCATTTAAGCTTCTGGAGATTGTAGCTATCAGGGAAGCAAGTAAACAGACGGTAGTTCCACAAATGGGAAGTGGGAGAAAAGAAACAATTAGAGTAGATGAGGAGGTTACATTTATCTATTTTGACGGTAAAAGGATGGGACGTAGATGTCAATCTTGTAACAAGTGTAAATACATATGTTGGGGAACCAGGGAAAAAAATCTCATCAGAGCAGTTGCCATGAAAATACTTGCAGAAAAGACAGAGGGAGGCCACATCATGTTAATGAGATAATGGCAGAAGATGAGCTACCAAGTCAGGATTGGTTATATTGCAGATCCTCCTTTTGATTTTGTCGAGACCCTCAGGTTGAATAGCAGAAACACCTGACCAAATATGGCAACTTTATTCAATGAACTTGCTATGAAATTTAAATAGGTTTCAAACATGATTGACATTAAATTATCCTGACTATATATATATATATATATATATACATACACACACCTCAAATAAAACATTAGCCGTTATGAACTCATGTCTGGAGAACACTCTTTAAACTTTTTCTTCTGTATGTCTCATGAGGCATATCAGTACAATGATTAAATATTCAGTCAATGGTGCTACTATAGTATGTGGCCTACCCAATTTGAACTAGCAGTATAGCCCAGCGTTGCTTGGGTGTAATGAAAGCTTTTATATATATTATTGATTTTCTGCACTATTGTAAGAACTGCAACCTTGAAACTTCTGAATATCGTTTCTTATGTCTTTGTTTATGAGTGTATCAAATTTGATTAAAATCGGACCACTCCTTCTATAACACGATTTTTTCGATTATCGATATTTATCGGGGATACCTCAACACAAAACCTAGCTAGGAACACTTGCAGATGCTTATAGTACAACTGTGTAAATTTTCAAGAAAATCGATTCAGTCGTTTCGGAGTCTATAGGTAACGGACACACACACACACAGACAAAGTTCCATTTATAAATAAGTTTAGATATGTTCTACCTCAGTAAGAATATATTTATAGATATAAGTATTCAGCTAATTATTGAAACTAATTATTTTTTACATTTATTTAATTTTAATTTACTCATTTATTACCTGCAGTTCTTCAAATATTTGTTACTAAACATACTAAAACTGCATCCTTTAATTGAAACAAACAGTTCTGCAACTGTTACCAGACAGTTATAATACTTCATTATAATATGCTTTTTAAGGTAGGCCACATACTATACCAGTGATGGAATTTCATAGTCCACATTCAAAAGGTAGGCCATATACTATGCCAGAATCGACATTTTTCCAAAATGAAAGTTTGCAAACCAATTTCATACTTGTTGGTCAGTTAGGACTTCTTGATCATAAACACTAAATATTTCCATTACATTCTTCCCTTGCTTGAATTTCTATAATATTCAGTCAGTTAAGTGCCATACGTGATACACACTTTGGATGATCATGTCTCAAGAGACATGACTGACTGGGCAGAAGATTATCCTGCAGTAGGTTGCCATTGCTTTCTGCAGTAGACTGGTTGCCGACCAAGGCTATAGAACCCAATCAGTCTTATTATTTGACTCATAGCTAAAGGGGGAAGAGATGTGTTATATTGTTAAGTAGTAATTAGTAGGGGATCAGTTTATTACATCATAACAATATAAAACTGGTCCCCCACTTTATGCCCATTAGAAACTTTAATCATGATTCAACCTATTATTTTCAGTCAGTCAGTTAAGTGCCATACGTGATACACGCTTTGGATGATCATGTCTCAAAAGAGACATGACTGACTGGGCAGAAGATTATCCCGCAGTAGGTTGCCATTGCTTTCTGCAGTTGACTGGTTGCCGACCAAGGCTATAGAACCCAATCTGTCCTATTATTTAACCCATAACTGGAGGGAAGAGACGGATTAATGACCTTTCCCAAGGGTATTTGTGCATAAGTGAATGCAAGGAATTCAACCTCAGCACCCCCGATTTGTCGTTCCGAGAATGAGTTTAAGAAACTTATTTTTTATTCCATCATGTATATATTCGCATTACCATTCTAAAATTAAAGTATGTTAGTGTATAATTATTCAGCTATTTATTGAAAGTAATTATTTTTCCTAACCCTTGCCTGACAGTTATAATACTTTCGTATAATACACTTTTTAAGGTAGGCCACACACTATACCAGTGACAGAATTTCATGGACCACATTCAAAAGGTAAATCACATACTATATTTAACTTTTCTTTTTCTTTAAGGCAGTAAATTAATGTTCTCAGTCAGTTAAGTGCTATACGTGAGACTCGCTTTGGGCAATCATGTCTCGAAAGAGACATAAGAGACATGACTGACTGGGCAGAAGATTATCCCGCAGTAGGTTGCCATTACTTTTTGCGGTAGACTGGTTGCCAGCCAGGGCTATAGAACCCAGTCTGTCCTATCATTTAACCCATAATTGGAGGGATGAGATGGATTAATACCTTTTCCAAGCGTAAGTGAATGTGAGGAATTCAACTGGAATTTGAACTCGGCACCCCCGATTTGTCATTCCGAGAATGAGTTTAAGAAACTTATCTTTTATTCCATCATGTCTATATTCGCATTACCATTCTAAAATTAAAGTATGTTAGTGTATAATTATTTGGCTATTTATTGAAAGTAATTATTTTTCCTAACCCTTACCTGACAGTTATAATACTTTCGTATAATACACTTTTTAAGGTAGGCCACACACTATACCAGTGACAGAATTTCATGGACCACATTCAAAAGGTAGATCACATACTATATTGGCACTCAGTTAACTCTGGGGAAACTGATGGTGCAAAAATGAAAGACTATAAAACACAAGAAAATTAATATTCTTGTTCTTTATTTCGAATGATTTTGCCAGTGTTTTTTTTTTTTTATCTTGAACTTAAATCTTTATATAATTCAGACAATGATAATAAATTTGGTTGAAATATAAAGTCAGAAATATTGAGTTAGTAACAACATCTTTAAAAGAAAAGAAAAAGTAGTTTGTGACTATTTTTTAAGTATTAATTGTTTTGGGCAGTAAATATTCTTCCAGAATGCCTTCTGATCTCTGACCCCATCCCAGACAAAAGCAAGAGTACATTTGGGATCCATTGCTTCAAGAGACAGAAGGAAGATGGATTCCAAAAAGAATCGATCACAGAATGAAGAACTTCAAAAGTATTTATATTGAGAGCAAATCATATTAAAATAAGAACACGGTAGCAACAAATTTCAAGATTTTATAGTTTTTTTTTTTTTTCAATAGATTATTGGTCATCACACGAGAGGATTTATGCTGCAATGACAAAACAAAAAACTATTTTGAAAAGGTTTGTTTCTGTTTTCTTATGCAAAGTTTCAATTTCTACAGATTCTAATGAGTTTCTATCCGAATCTTCTTGCAAATTGTGGTTTCTGGGCTACTCTTGGTTAGGGATTTACTCATGCAATAAATTCACTCCACATTGGCTGATCCACTATTGTGGTAATGCTTCTCATTGATTTAACCAAAGTAAATAAGGGAGGGGGTTGCATTATTTTTCATTATCACTTATGATTAGGTGGCATAGGCTAAAAAAAATACAAAATGGATGTGGACACCATATATATATATAAGATTAAAAAATAAGCCCTGAGGAGTGAGGACATCATAATAGCGCCTTCATGAAACTTCGAAATCGGCATGGCTGTTCAATTAAATGACAAACATCTCCACATTAATCTTATATATATATATATATATATGTGCGTGTGTGCTCACTGACAAATCAAACTGCAGTTTCTAACAATATCATTATAAACAACACTATTTATTTGGATTTACTAATACTAGCTTAGTTTTGGCACAAGGACAACAATATTAAGTATCCAATGGGGACCAATCTCTCTCTGATATTTAATGTTTTATGGTATGCTATACTTATGGGTAAACTGCTCAATATCAGAGATAAAGTATATGTAAATATACCCTGAAACAGCCTGCCACCACTGGGTGTTGACTACAATGTTCATATATATATATATATATATATATATATATATATATATATGCCACCTGCCACATCATTCAGCAGGCAATATCAAGGTTTACAGATCATTATCTGGATTGAGGAGGCTCATGGTGGTATATGAGAGAGTTGTAGGGGTATGCAGATCCAATCAGTGCAATGCTGGTTTCAAGAGCCATCTTTGTGTCCATGTAGATTGAAATGAGGCGGTAGCATTGGATGATGGGAGTAGCTCTCATCAAAGCAATCACACAAAATCTGTATATATATATATGTTTGTATATGTGTGTAAGTGTCTATATAATGGATATGAACTTGTGTCTGTGTATATATATATATATATATATATATACATACACACACATACATACAGAGTCAAGCCTTACTATATACTATATATCTATTTATTTATCTGTACCTACACACACACACAGAGCTTATGTTGATTTTTACTATATATATATATATATATATATATAATCAAAATAATAACTAAATAGACTCTGTAAGTATTTAGGTTGTAAATTTATACTAAGATAAACCTTTAAAAAAACCATTAACAAACAGAACCTAATTCCGTTACAATCCGGTGCACTGAAGCGTCGGATGAATGGGGAGAAAAAAAGAAATCCGCGGAATAAGAACAAAAAATTCAATACTCCGCAGTAAAGAAAAAAAAACCAAACGGAACCAACCACAAGAAAAAGTGCTCGATACAAAGTACAAAAGATATACAAAAGTAGAGCAAAGACACGTGTGTGTATATATATATATATACGCACACACAAATGCTTAGAAGTACAAAATTGATATACTATTTTAAAAACAAGGAATTTATTATTAGTCTCAAAGGTCCTTTTGTCCAGTATCTCATCAGGAGAAAAGTTGTTGGAAAATGAATTAAACGAAAAGAACAGTAACTATGAAATGAAGAGCAAAAAAAGAGGAAAACATGATTAAATAAGTATACACATATATATGTATACCTCTCCTCATTATAAGTGAACCTCTTTTTTGCTTTTCATTTTTATTGTTACTGTTCTTTGTTTAATTCATTTTCCAACATTTTTTCTCCGGATGAGACATTGAATGAAAGGGCCTTTGATCCTAACAATATATATGTGTGTATGTGTGTCAGAGTAAATAAATTGCAAAAATTGTGTCTGCTCATTTTTAATAAAATCCGTTCATACTCATGGATAATCTTTTGTGTATTATAATTGAAAGATATAAGAAATGAGCTGTAACATTGACAAATGATTTTATTATTCATTTCTCAATGTTTCCAAGTACTTTCAATCTCTTTCCGAGATTATCTTCAGGGATATGAGTTGTGGTAACAAAAAATAACCACAAAACAGGGTTGCTAAAAAAGTTACAGCTCATTTCTTACATCTTTCAATTATAATACATCAAAGATTATCTGTGGGTATGAACAGATTTTATTAAAAATAAGCAGACACAATGTTTGCAATTTATTTAATTTGACATGTCTACAAGAAAATTTGCTGCCTAAATACACAAATTTTATATATAGCTTTGCTCTTGGGGCATGGTTAATGAATTTGTTTCTGATCTTTAGAAGCCATGTTTCTCCCTAATCTTACTTGAGTAGAGAAGAGATCTTGGTAGGAGAACTCTCATAGGAATCAAATTTGTCATTTCCTACCAGCATGGCTGTTCTGTGATAAGGATTAAAAAAATCCAAGATGTCTGTAGATATTAGATGTGTTTATCTGATTAAAATTTCTCTGCTATTAAACAGAAATGCCAATAGATTAGAAATTCTAGTCCACCACACAGTTTTCCCTCATCTATTTGTAGATAACAATCTTGACCCACAAGTTGTTTAGTTGTGACAGCCATAAAACTCTGACAGGATTTGACATTCTGGAATACATGTGTGAACTGTGGATGGCCACAGGTGAAGAATACGGCTTTTAGTGACTGAAAGATAGTCACCACCCAAGAAAGGGAAACCCTGTGTCAAATCACATACCAGTTCAATCTTTGTGCTTCTAAATCCTTCAGTCAACATAATGTACATTTAATTTCATCAGGTATTATAGCTGTTGATCAACAAGAAGAACATTGCTGATACTGAAGCATTGGTTAGCACCTCTTGCCTGTGCCGGAGAACATAGCCACTGGACCATGGAAGACAGGTATTATGTTACCAAGTGAGACAAGTCTTTTTGGAAGTTGGGCAAGTTCACACATGAAGAAGGTCGCATGCCGCTTGGGGTCTAGCCTGTCAACAGAGTGTTATACAAACTGGTGGTAATGGTGTTAAATAACTTGACAGAAATTACCATGACCTTGTTGCAGACAATTTGTAAACTTTTATACTTACCATTACCTGGTGGTAAAGGTTGGTTCTAGCAATATAAATTAAACCCTCTCCACTAATCATGCATGGGTGACATGGAACACCAGGAACACTCAACTGACTCCAAAGAATTGAATTAGAATACATGCCCCCCAGATTTAATCCCCATTAAACATCTGCTAAATTCCCTGTAGCCAATAAACACAACTTAGTTATAGAAAACCCTAGAATGTGCCTGGATAGACAAACCCATGCAACAATTTCAGCACTTCGTAGACTCCATGCAATGTTATGTAGCCTCTGTTATTCACATGAAAGGAATGAGCTAAACCTTATTAGGGAGCAGTCTTAATTTTTGGGAATACTTTGGTTTATATAAACAAGAAAATAAAATTGAGTTTTTGGATTTTCAACATCTTCATGGTGAAATATTCCTTTAATTTACAACCCGGTATTTTGGGATTTAATTGTTTTTTTTTTCTGTTTTAATGATATCTGCTACAATATTTCAACTATTTTAATAATCTGATTGTCTTCATGTTTCTCACACACAAAAATAAAATGACAATTTGCCAATATAGATGTGGAATTAAAAATAAAAAAATAAACAAAAGTTACAAAGCATAAAATGGATAAAAGTTGTCCTTTTCTTGAAAGGAAAGCAAAATTAAAAATCATTTCTAAAAAAACATTAACAAAAAAAAAAAAAAAGAAAAGAAAAGAAAAGAAAAAAGGCACCAAGTTGTTTGAACTTAAAGATTTTTGTTTAGCTAAATAATTTCAGCAAATCTTAAACATCAGTGAGGAATAATGTTTTTGTCTCACCCCTAGAATAATTTTTTGTTTTGTAAAACTGTCTTATTAACCCTCTGTCAGTACCGTGGGGTTTTTGATCACCCCACAAAATGTTTTTCCTTGATATTCAGCAAGGAGGCAAGCCAAAATTTTCCTAATAAGTTTAGTTTCTGTCAGGTAACTAAAAGAACTTTCTAGTTTTAACTATAATATTTACTTATGAATTATAAGCAGTTATATATATTTTTTCATTCACTTATGCACAAATATCTTTGATTAATCCATCTGTTCTCCCTCCAACTATGGGTTGAATAGCACAACAGACTGAGTTCTATAGCCTTGATTGGCAATCGATCTACTTTGTTCAGTCAGTCATGTCTCTTTCGAGACATGATCGCCCAAGTGTGCATGGCAATTAACTGACTGATCTTTTTAGGAGTGTGAAATCTACTCATAGTATTAATTTTTTTTTTAATCATTTCACCCTAAGCAAGGTATTAAAGATACTAAGACACAGAAGGCTACTTAGAGTGAAAGAAGAAGAAAATAGACACACGTTATTAATGGAGTGATTTTTTTCTGTTGTCATCAGATTTTATTTTTACTTCTTTAAAAATTGGTTTCCTTGTATAACAATAAACAAGAATATAGTTTTAAGTCGTTAATTTTGTAAATACCTTGTAATTTATCGTCCACATAGCATCCTTATTTTCTAGGAAGTGCTGGCTATGTAAGGGAGAGTGGTTTAGTATAAGAAACTTGAAATCTGAGTCTGAATTCCAGTCTAGTTTCATTGCATTTACTTTCTCACAAAGAGCGTTGGAAAAGATAAAAATACATCTCTTCTCCTCCTAGCTATAGGCTAAATAGGGCAAAGTGGGCTTCTCAGCCTTGGTTAGCAACCAGTCTAGGAGAAAGACAACTTTGGATTCAAAACCATATGCAGCTCTGGAGAGGCAGTTACTATGCAGTTAATGAAGGGACTGTGGAGTTTATAATGATTTTGTAATCCCAACTGCAGTCGTTTTTAAAAAAAAAATTACCCTTATGGTCATGTATGAGAAAAAATAAATATTTTTTTTAATATTGACTTTTTAATTTAATTTTTAAAATTAAAACTCTTATTTGTCCTATAAAAAAACATAAAACAACTCAAGATATTATATAAAAGGAAAATTAAGATCTAAATAACATATTTATAAGTTAAAGTAGGTTTTTGAAAATTCCATTCTACTAATACTGTGACAATGCCCCATGGTACTAACAGAGAGTTAATAACATTTCAACATAGGGTTTTCATAATGAAAACAGCAGTGATTCCCCCCACATCTTACTACTGCCAATGTCTGCTATTATACCATTTCTTTCTCTCTTCCTCTTATTCAAAAATTGTGGACACAACGCTACAGTAGGAAGAAAATTCCTAGGTCAAACATAAGCAGAAAATACACATCTCAACAGGTTTTCATATTTGGAAAAAAAAGTGTTTTTTTTGTGTTTTTTGTCTTTTTTTTGTTTTGTTTTTGTTTTTTTTTTAATTGCTATCCAGGTATTGGAAATTATTATTTAAACTTTAATTTTTCTTTTTTTTTCTTTTTTTTTAATTAGATTGATCTGATAAATAAAATGTGATCCAAATTAAAGACTTCAGCTATTCTGTTTTTCATGTCAAACTATAAAAAAAAAATTATCCCGCCCTACCCTCAAAAATAAAGTAAAAAGTTGCACCATAGTTGGATGACAGGAGATAGTGTTGGGGTGTCTTTCAGTGAAACAGGCAGCACCCTCAAGATTAATAGAAGCAAAAAGCAACAGTAGCAGTAGTAATAGTCAAAATAGTGATATTTTGTAAACTTATTTTTTTCTCTCTCTCTCTCTCTCTTTCTCTATAGAAACTTGTTATCTTATAGCATTGGTGTTTACCAGATGAGCAATAGACTAAGCCACCTGCCCAACCACTGGGAATGTCAACATAATGTACCTTTTGCTGCCTTAAGGGGTCAAAAGAAAAAAGGCCAACCAAAAAGGCCCAGCAGAAATATCTACAGCAGCAGTAATAGTAGTAGTAGTGGTGGTAGTAGTAGTAGTAGTAATGATTGTGATAGCAGCAGCAGCAGTAATGAAGCTTTGACTGGATGGATGAATGGATGGAGCAGGAAAAAGCTGCCCTACCACCTGGGCTAGGTGGTGTTGGTGGAGATGTTGGTGGTAAGAGGAGGTGGAGAAAAAGATGGAGGGGGGTAGTAGTGTTGGTGTTGACCACCGGAAGTGATAGTGTAGACAACTGGTGAAGCATGACTGGAACAGCTTGTACTCATTGCTGGGAAGGCAGTTTGACCTGTGGAGAGAAAAAAATAAATAAATAAATAAACAAAAATAAAAGATTAAATCTTAAGCTTACAACAACAAATTTGTCTGTATTACTGAGACAAGGGATTTTAATTATTTACATTTTTCAGATTGTTTGAAATAAAGGTTCAGTTCAAAATTCCAATCACCTGAAGAAGATATGAGTGTAACAGACGAAACATTGCGAATATTGTAACAAAGATGAGGACAACAGTCCAAATAATGTAAACAACAGCAGGAGATTTGTCTATATTTCTGAGATGAGATATTATTTGGACTGTTTGAAATAAAGGGTTCAGTTCAAAATTCCAATCACCTGAAGAAGATATGAGTTTAACAGACGAAACCTTGTGAATATTGTAACAAAGATTAGGACAACAGTCCAAATAATGTAAGTAACAACAGGAGATTTGTTTATATTTCTGAGATGAGATATTATTTGGACTATTTGAAATAAAGGGTTCAGTTCAAAATTCCAATCACCTGAAGAAGATCTGAGTGTAATGGACGAAACATTGCAAATATTGCAACAAAGATAAGGACAAAACTTTGAACAATGTAAATAACGTAAACAACAGGAATTGAAAAAAAAGAAAAAAAAATGGGAAATAGTAGGTAACACTATTACAATTCATGGTCGGTAACACTCTAGTAAGTACCTGATTTCTCTTGCTACACTCTACTTTTGAGCCAGATCAGAAGAAAAAAATGAAGTATTGCTGCCCTATGGCCTGAAGCTGTACAGTTTTCACATTCCAGTCTTGATAAAGTTCAAAAGCATCCATGTGGGTGATGAATTGTTTTCAACCCTACAACCTCTTTCCCACAGTCAAAATGTTACAAACCTCTTGATAAGCAATCACTATTTCCATAGTAAATATTCTAATGAGCTACATTTCTTAGCTCCAGTAATCTAATGTTCGTAGCTAAGACCTGCCATGCTGTATACACCAAGTCAAACCATCTTCATTCCCATAATATTTGTTTTTTTTATCATTTCACCCTAACCAAGGCGAGATTGCAACTAGTGCACAAAGGGTTAGAATGAAAGAAAAGACTGGGTATTCAGGAAAGGATAAAAGATGAACAGGTTTATATATAGATAATTTTATATATAAATTTACTCGAGCCACGAGATGAGCAACTAGGTCCCACCCTTTTACTGTGAAACCAATAAATTGTAAACGCAAATTCTACTCCAGCAGCTTCTTTTCTCTCACTTCCTGCTTGTGGAATTCCCTTTCCCGACAGCTATAATCTCCAAGAATTTAAATGTAAAGTCAATAATCATCTCCTATCTCACTAACCTGAATCCTCTCTCTCATGCTCCTTTCTCCGTCTACGCCACTCTCATCAGTATTCTCATCCTTACCCACTTCCTGACAACCCCTATAACCTGTCATTCTTTCTCATAACTTTCCTCCTATGCAACCCCCTCCAAAGCAGTGGCAGTAAAATGCCTTGCTTAGGGCAATATGATTATAAAAAAGGATTTAAGGAGATAGAAGATGGCAGTTAATGTTGCATTTAAATTTTTGGAGAGTGTGGCTATCAGGGAAGCAAGTAAATAAAAGTGAGTTCCGCAGGTGGGAAGTGTGAGAAAAGAAATTGTTAGAGTAGAAGAGTTACATTTAAGCTATTAAAGAATTACATTTAACTATTTCAATGATAAAATGGCGGGACCTAATTGCCAATATAGTAGCATCCTTAAATTCACGTGGTTGGACAACCAGGAAAAAAAAATGCTTGTCAGAGCAGAAGTAAGTTCCACTGGAAAAACTTCTTTATACACACTGCTACTTTGTGGAACCAACTCCCAAGAGGATGCTTTCCCAACCACTAGAATCTTCAACTTATCTTATTCACTTATAATCAGTGCATTTTTCTCTTACTATTCAACCTTATTAAGTAATATTATTAAGTAACCTACTTTTAGTGTCTCTTGCAACTTGTATAGGGTGGGGAGGTGACTTCTTGATAAGATTAGTCTATGGAGAGGAGGAAATCTCCAGCTAATGTAGCGCTTTTGGGAAGGAATGGGAAAAAAAAATGTCACATTGGGCAGGTGGATGTGTTTGAAAGCTATTGGTGGTTGCGCTAACACAAAGTTACAAGTTAATACAAGTTAGTAAATTACTAAAAGTTCTATTAGACTTGCTTACTTTGTGATCACCCTTCAGAGTGAAGGCTGATCACTTGACAGATGCATCATCAGGAATGGAGGTGGGGGAGAGTGCCCTAAGAAATCATTTAAGCTCACATCCCCATTGCGAAAATGATGTACACTAATTTTTTGGTGCAAATTCTTCCTCCCTACAACCAAGGGATCACCCCACCCAAAACATTAATGAGAAACCTTAATATTATCTAAGGTTATTCTTCAATATTCTACAGTCTAACAGTAGCAATAGATATAGGGGGTGGATCTTGATAATGTTACTAGTAAATACCCAAATGGATGAGTTCAGAGAATTAGTATTCTTAATAATGTGCGTTGTGGTGCATTGGATATCGGCTCAGAATGAGAAATCGGGGAGCCGAGTTTGAATTCCAGCTGAATTCATTGCATTCACTTATGCACAAATACCCTTGGGAAAAGTATTAATCCGCCTGTTGCTTCCAGTTATGAGTTAAATAACAAGACAGATTGGGTTCTATAGCCTTGGTCGGCAACCAGTCTACCGCAGAAAGTAATGGCAACCTACTGCGGGATAATCTTCTGCCCAGTCAGTCATGTCTCTTTTGAGACATGATCATCCAAAGCGTGTATCACGTATGGCACTTAACTGACTGAATAGTAACACCAAATTCATTATTCAGTCAATCAGTTAAGTGCCATACGTGATACATGCTTGGGCAATCGTGTCTTGAAAGGGATATGACTGAATGGGCAAAAGATTTTCCTGCACTAGGTTTCCATTATTTTCTGCAGTAGACCGGTTGCCAATCAAGGCTGTAAAACCAAATCTGTCCTGCTAATTTAACCTATAGCTGGAGGAAGAAGAGATGGATTAATACCTTTTCCAAAGGCATTTGCACATAAGTGCATGCAGCAAATTCAACAAGGAATTCAAATTCAGATCTCTGAATTCCTATTGTGAGCGAGCCAATATCCACTGCACCACAATGCATGTATAAAGCTTATATAGACAAAGTTACAAAAAATTCAGATGAATTGCGCATCAGTAGTCTACCTACAATTTTTGGATAGATGCATCGTTTCCTCATAAATTCCCTTAAAGAAATGTAATATTACAAATTCTAAAATATCAACCCGACTTCCAATGTCCCCTCTTCACGCTAAAATTGACCATGTTCATAAATTCCACATTTTAGGCAGTCATTTAATCTGAGAATCATTAAAATTCCTTACAATAATCCTACTAGTCCACCAAAATAAGTGTTTGCAAGTGGGGATTTGCTGGGGGGTTTGGTTTGGTTTGTTTTGTTTTATGGCATATCAGCACCTCAATGGATCATTTAATGTCGATGAGATTTTTACAATAGATTTGTATGAATAGAATATACTTTCTTTGTAAAGTGGGTTTCGTTGAGAGTCAGATGTATTGCTGGTAATATTTTTTTTCCTTCACGTATTTTTGTTGGTAACATTTTTCCTTCAAAACGTTTTGTTGGTAATATTTTTCATTGAAAAAGTTTTGTTGGTAAATACTTTCATAGCATTTTGAACTCAGTTTGGGGGTTAACTATTTACCCATACCTGGGACAGGTGCTACCACTCTGGGTCAGGGTGGACCTGGGAACAACAGCAATTAAGAGGAGGTTCCATTGTCCTCACAACCTTCCAATCAGAGGCCTTGCTGCCGGATGCAGTTTACCATCATACCTATGACCGCAGCAGTGGGGAAGAACAGAAGGTGAGACCTCTCCTCTTACTTGAGTAAAATAAAATTTTCAATTAAATAAAAAAATTTATAAATAATACCCCCATCAATAATTCAAAGTATTCATAGTTTAATTTTAAAACCAAAAATTCCCATCAAGTGTGGCAAAAGGTTAAATGAGCTGAGCTTTGAACAATGAGCAAATTTGCAAGCAATGTGAATAATTTGCTAATTTTTACTATACCAACCCACTTATTCTGATAACTTTCAAAATCAAAATATTTATTTTTTAATCAGTTTACCCCCAGCAAATTGATAATGCCCCTAAGACACAAGGGACTACTGTTAGTGTAAGAGAATGAAAAAACTTTAGAGGGCACCAGATACCCAGTCCTAAATAGGAAACACAGGATAAACCTCTACTCCTGTTAAAAAAAAACCCCACAGAACCTGTCTTGATTTAGGTACGTCAATATGTCCATACTTGAATGATGGAAAAGAAACATTTATGAATTAATAAACAAAGATTTGCTTTTCAATATATTTTCCTTCCTTGTCAATGCACTTCATCCAACACAGAGATTAATTCAGAATGAAGATGTTACAAGACAAACAGGTAAAAAAAGATTTTATGCATATTTTGGTTTCATATACAAAATCTATAAAAAATGATATTTTACACATTTTAGATTGGAAAAAGCATTGATTAAATCCAGTGACATGACCTAAAGAGTTACAAGTTCAATACCTGGCTACAGCAGTGCTGAACAAAATTTTGGAGAGTTGAGTTAAAAGAGGGATAAGTGATACTAAGATATCTGGAAGAAGCATGGCACATAGAACGAGAACAATCTACCCTGGTGGACAAAATAAAGGATTCGGTTTGAAATTTTAAACACCTGAAGAAGGCCAGAGTGGACAATGGTTGAAACATTATGAATATGGTAACAAAGATGAGGACAACATTCCAAACAATGTCAATGTAAGCTTATTTTCTTGAAAGAATTTTTTTTTTATAATCATGTCACTCCAAGCAAGGCATTTTACTGCCACTGTTGAGCAGAGAGTTACATAGGAGGTAAGTTATGAGAAAGAATGACAGGTTACAGGGGGTGTCAGGAAGTGGGTAGGAGAAGGATAAGAATACTGATGAGAGTGGAGTGGACAGAGAAAGGAGCATGAGAGAGAAGGATGATGAAAGTTATTAAGAAAAAGATTTTACATACTTCAACCAATACTAACTGATCAATGAAAGTTGAATGTTTCCTGTATGGAAGCAGCTAATTTCACTAAAGGAATATTTATTTTTTCTTTATCTCTTCTACCTCGCATTATCTAGATCTGTCTGATAGGCACAACATTAACTGATCATTTCTGTCAGAGGAAACTAACTCTGGAATATAGTCCAGGTTAAACTCTGTGATTTCTTGTTTTTGCAAGGCTGAGATTGTCATTTTAAATAGAGGACAAGATTAAGAAGAATGTGATGAGGCAGCTGATGGCATTCCTGAAAGTGGACAGTACAGACGGTTTTGAAATGTGGAAGACATACTGTGATAAGAGATCAAGAGGTATATTTTGAAGGGGACACTGCCATAGGTAAGTTATTTTTTTTTGGTTAATATTATCTGGTTGGAATATATTTAAAACAGAGCTCATCTTTTTTTTTTAAGATAAAATTCGAGATAATATAATTTTCCACTTCTATCTGCACCTTTGATTATAAATAATCTTATGTGACCATCACTAAAAAAAATAACTTGGCCGACTGTTCAGACACTTCGTTAGTAAATGTCAGTGAGTTGTTGTAGCAATTACACAAGATGGAAACCTAATCAGTCTATCCACTTTTCACAATCTTTTCAATAATGGAAACATGGAAAAGTACTTTCGCACAAATAATGTCATTATGAGCTGGTGGAAGTCTCAACTATAAGATTTCTATTCCATATGGTTAGAGATTCCTGCCTTACTGAAGATACCATAAATCTGGAATTGAATTAGAGATTTTGCAAAAGTTTAACATTAGTACTTCGTGCGTTGGTGTTTTGGTGGGGGGGGGAACAGCTACTGCTAGCAAAGGTTGAGTCACTGTGTCGGGCCAGGGAGTTTTTCTCATCAAAATCCATCTTGCACATATACAAATCTACCATTCATTCGTGCATTGAATACTGTTGCCATATCTAGTTGGGCACTCCTGCTCTTCATCTTGGGGTGCTTAACAAAATTCAAAAGAGGATCTGCAACTTAATTGACCCCATCTGGAGATGGCTTCTCTCTGTCTTTTTTACAAATATTTTTTCATGGCTTCTGCTCTGACGAGCTTATCTTCCTAGTGCCTACATGACTTTACTCATGCTACTAGATTGGCAACTAGGTCCCACTCTTTTACAGTAAAAACAGTCAAATGTAACTGTCTCTTCTACTTTATTAGTTTCTTTTCTTGCACTTCCAACTTTTGGAACACCCTTCTGTACACTTGCTTTCATGATACCTACAATCTACAAAAGTTTAAGTGCAACTGCAATTGCCATCTTTTTTTCCCTTGATTCCCATCTTTCTCTTATTCTTTCCATGACACCCTTGCCCATACCTTGTTCCTATTTCTTTTCACTCTTGCTCTCTTGTAACCCCCTGTGCACTAGTGGCAGTACCACCTTGCTTGGGGTAAATTGATTTTAAAAAAATGGCGGTTGTTTTTCTTTTGACACTGCAGTTACTAATGTTACGTCATTAGCTATAATCAAACTGAATTTTTACACAATTTTTTTTAATACAAAATGTTTTATTTTTTATAATTTCTATACAAAAAAGTTATTATAAAAAATAAAAACATAATGTAAAAATACAGTCTGACCGTTGTAAGGAACATCCCCTTTAAGTAACTTGAAATAGTCCTTTTGCAAATTAGGGAATGCTGGAATTAGCCAAAAATGAACTTTGGAAAGTTTACTAATTTTAATTCTGACATAAGACAACTTAATCAGAATTTTGAAAAACTTAATGAAAAATTGAATGAAGTATATTTAGACTTTGTTGGCATGTTTTACCAAAACTTGTTTAAAACAATTCCTGCTGTTTAAATAAACCTATATATTTTTAATTTATTTGTTTGGACATTATTTTTAATAGATATGTTTATACAGTGTAACCCTGATATAAGAGAGTTGTTGGGACCGGATAAAGCGATCTTATATCCGGGTTTCTCTTATATCCGGTTTTGGTCTATTTTATATACATTACCACAGGCTCTAATTTGGGACCAG